>CM027579.2:22166285-22226285 GCA_015852605.2 Populus deltoides
CGACATCGTTTTGATTTTAAAAAAATGTGGTTGACTTGGTCAAAACCCGTGACCTAAGCCTTAGGTCGGGTCGACCACCGAACTGGGTTTAAAAACATTGATCTAAAGTAATGATAAAGTCTATGTGACAAAAATTCTTTGCAAAAAGAATTATAAAGCTGCTATAATTATGAGTTTCCTATAACATCAAAATATTGTTTCTAAAATATTCCTAATCGATGCTCTCTTAAATACTGAAAATTTATTAGAGCCATAAAGATTGATATATATTATATTCTTTCCTTTATGAAACGAATCAACTGTTCTCATAAGTTGAGGTATAAAAAATACTTAAAACTAATATGTGGGTGCTTGTCATAAAATATACACACTAAACTAACCCGCATGAGAATTTAATATGGAGAGATCATATATATCTATAAAACGGCTCATGTGACGATTATATAAATGATCTTTAAACTTAAAATCACTAAATTATCTTATATCAGATAATGTTATGCCTTGATCCTGTTATATGTTATCTCAATCGAGGCAATGAAGGGATAAATAATGGGTATAACATGAACTATATGAAGGTACTTGAGTGATAAAGATAAGATTCATGACTTTAAGTGAATTAGAAAAAATATTATATCTATTCTCAAATAGTATTAACTGAGAAATTCTTGATTAAAATGGAATGAGATTTAAAAAAAGTTTTAAATCTTATTCAAATGATTAATGATTATTATGTAGAAAACATACATGATTTAACATAACATATATATTCCATACTTTAATGTTAAATAAGAATATTATTGATGAAAGGATAGTAATTATATTGAGAAACCAGCCACTGAAAAGTTAAGTCAAACCATTAATGATTTTTTTAATATTTAGGGGATTATGATAATTGCTAGACGATACATCTATTCTTCAAATATAAATTAATCAATTGTTAAATTGATAATAAATTAAATTATTTAATTCTATTTAATTAAAATTATAATTTATATTTGGATCAATAAATTAGAACCTAATGGGTCACATACATTAAGAATCATTAGTCAGAAATTAAACTATAATGATTTAATTAAATATGACTTGATTAAAATATGTTTTAAAAATTAAGGATTAGAATATAATTAATACAATGATTATATTTTTAGACTTAAAAAAATCAAATAAGAACTTGATTGAGATAATTTCTAAAATTACCATGAATTAATATATAGATATTATTCAGACAATAAATTGATTTTTTAAAAATTTATAGGGTTTTTTTAAATTTTTCTATAAATAATAAACTAATTTTTATGGGGTTATTGTAAAAACAAAATTATATAAGTTATAAAATAGAAAGCTAGCTTTATTCAAAAACCAATAATAATTTTATTTTATTGTTTTTTACTGTGTATGATATTCAGAACCGATCAATTAGATGGCCAAGAATTACCATGAGCAGTAACGAGATGTAAAGAAGCTTTGGGAGAACGCAACAAAGATATTGGAGAGCTACAAACCTTTGGTTTCAGCCTTGATCTTCACTGCCAACTTCACAGCGGCATCAAAGAAATCTGCCACCTTAGCAAAATCCTCTTCAACGAATCCCCTAGAAGTAAGAGCCGGCGTTCCTGAAGTGCAATTGTGTTTATCAAGAAAAGTCGCTGTAAATAAAATCAAAGCACATTGTCATGTCAAGTAAAGGCCCTTACCCATCCTGATGCCACCGGGAACCATGGCAGACACATCTCCAGGAACAGTGTTTTTGTTTGCGGCAATGTGAACAGATTCAAGCACCTTTTCAACTCTGGAGCCATCTATACCCTGCACAAAACAAATTTTCGGGAAAAAAGAGATGAAAAGAAAAGGAAGCATCGTTTTTCATGTTTAAAACTCAAATAAATCCACGACTAATGGCCTGTTGGCGCAGGTAGTTTCGTCTTAATACACTTTTTAAATTCATTCACCAGGGAACTTCTTTCAAGTGGTCAAACAAGATAGATTAAACATCCTCATACCTTGTTCTTCAAATTCACCAAAACTAAATGGTTCTCAGTTCCTCCAGAAACAAGTTCGTAGCCTTTCTCAACTAAACTCTGCAAAATCAGTAACGTCCCGAGCAATTAAAATACTGAAGTTAACCTGTTAGACCTACAGTCTGATGAGAAAAAGGCTAAATAATTCAAAATTTCCATTTGTTTGAGTGAGAGAAAGGTTTTATATATATGCTGTCTTTTTGCCATGTCTCATAATCTGATACCTGGGCAAATTTTGCACAATTACTTAGAACTTGCTCTTGATACGCTTTGTACTCTACAGTTGTAGCCTGCATGTATAGAGTAAGGATATATTAGAATAGCTTTTAAATAGAAATGAAAAGGTACTAATAAATTACCTGAATGACAATTGCTTCAAGGGAGTAGAAAAGAGCCGCAGTAAGCATGGACCTTGGCTTTCTTTATCCCTCCCTCCCTCTCTATTTCTTCTTCGTTATTTTTGGTAAATCAAGGGGCCAGAAGCCCAGAAAACAAACTTAACACGACACAAATGTGGGGTAACAGAGACCTACAATCTTTATTAAGCAAAACACCTAGCTCATCTAGAGGAGAATCTAGGAGACTTGGTCTCACGCCACCGCCAATACTGGCTAATTAAAGCATTTGCATAATGGTTCCCTTCGCAGAAAATATGCTCTTGGTGGCATAGACCTTAGTTTTAACATTATAAAAACTAGGAAGGGCCATATTGAAAAATCATTTTCCTCCAGACTACCTCTTACATCTGCCTAGTTGTATTGTACCAACCAGTATCAAAAACTTTGAAAACCTGCCTAGTGCTTACTGTGCACCTCAGAGGCCAACAGCTACAAGCCTACAAGCATAATTCATCACCTCATCAAGGTGCATCCTCCCTTATACTTGTCAATATTAAAGAATGCTTGATATCCTATAAGCTTCAAGAAAATTAATGGCCTACATAGGGATATATAAGAGTGCTGAATTCAGTCGATTGGGCACTGCAACTGTTTCTAACATGTAAAGCATTCCAGGAGGATTTTGGGGTGAGTGAAGGATTTAATTAAACTCAACGTGCAGGTCACCAAAATGGAACCTAAGAGAAATGGGTGACTATTATTTCACCAGGAAGGAATTTAGAACTGATGGGAACTATCTTAGAAGCACACTGACCTGTTTCAAAGCAACTGCTAAACCAGCAATTGTGTGGTTGTGTGGACCACCTTGAAGCCCAGGAAAGACAGCTTGATTGATTTTGTCCTCGTAGTCATAAAACACCTTTAGGAAGAGGGCAAAAGACATCTTAGTTCCACTTCAAAGACACGAATATGTAATCATGAAGTGTGGTTTTTCAGTTAGTGTCTCACTTCTTTCCCTTGTTTGTTAACCTCTTTTAACCCCTTCCTGAAGAAAATCATTGCCCCACGTGGCCCGCGAAGTGACTTGTGAGTTGTGGTAGTCACTATATCTGCATACTCAAAAGGTGACGGGATGACATCCGCTGCAACCAATCCACTAATGTGTGCCATATCTGCCAACAGTATAGCTTTTTGTTTGTCGCAAACCTGTTAGAGATCGACATGGTCTTAAATCCTATAAACCACCAAATGAGCTTACAACTGAAGAAACTCTGATCCATAAATTTGTTTACTGTATCGGTATTAATCTAAAGGATGTTACCTTGCGAATGCGTGCATAATCATATAGTCGTGCGTAAGCACTAGCACCAGCTACTATTAATTTTGGTCTGAAAAGAGTGGCACTTTTCTCCAGCTGCAATATCATAATTTTCACATCACATATTCATTCCGTGTCACCTAGATTGATATACGCATGGATAAAATACATGCAATCAAATATGTAGGGGGGAAAGGGTCTTAGTGATGCATAAAATAGTTCTGCATTGCTTGCTTTATATGCACATGAAATCTTCATATTTATTTGACATATATCACAGCTGTTTGCAAAGTCTGGTTCCAAGATTTTCTACGCATGTGGGGTTCAGAAACGGACAAAAGTTTTAATCCGACGACACCATCTAGACTCAGGAAACAGAGATCAATAAAGTCTACCCTGATTATTTCAATTTCAGGATAGATTTTTGTGAAGCTGAAAGACAATCTTCACAGCTAAAGTATATTTAACTATTAAAAAAAAAGAACATGATCATGGATTCATCATGTCTAGTGGTAGATGGTACCTATCATTCTGACTACTAACTTATATCAACAAGCATACGTCATAACATTATTGAGTTGAGTAGAGTAGAGTAGAGAAAACAACGATGCTTCGAAGCCCCCTAAAAATAACCATTACTGGGAAATTACAATAAGATATATATCCAGTTTAGAATTAGGTTGGACAACAATGTGCTGTTTACTTTCAACAACAACTTCTAGTCTTCCATGATTTTCTACAAAAAATCAGTATATAACAAAGAGAGAATAAAGTACCTGATCATAGTCAATATAGCCAGTGCTCTCATTCAATCTGTATGGCATTGTCTCAAAAAATATTGACACTGCAGATATTTTTTTGGTGTCTGTCTGCAAAATAGGAAAAGAAACAATGATATTGTTGTCCTTTTAATTAACCAGAAACATGGCCCTGATAAATTCAGTTCAGTGGAATCAATCGCCATGTATTTGTTAGCTATCATGCCGAGGATGCATTGATACATATAGACTGTATGATCTGTTAAAGAAGAGCTCAAAATCTAAACCCAGCAAAGCAAGCAACAAGAATGACCACTTGAACTCCCATTTAATATTATTCTTAGAAATGAAGGAGAAAATTACAAAATTCTTTCTTTCTCTTTCCTTTTCTTCATAGTTAAATCAAACCATCTGGAAGAAAGAGGGGAATAAAATGTGTGATTAAATTTCCCGTTTAATTGCATAGCACTGGCAGAATGCATTTCTGCTGCTAAGTTGGGGCTGGCTTCCATCTATGGAAAGCGCAGTCAAGTATGCAAGAGGATCTAAATTATAAAAGGTCAATCATCTGAAAATACAAGCTTAAATAGGAAATTTACAATATAATAACAGGGGAACATGCTTTTGGATAAGAAAAGTGAAAAGGGAAGAAAAGAAAGAACATCGAAGCACCTGATAGCCATGAGAAAGATGGCCTCCATGAGGAAGATCAAGTGCCATGATTCTTTCATGAGGCTTTAACAATGCAGTGTAGACTTGAAAATTAGCTGGAGATCCAGATAGAGATTGCACGTTCACTGCAGCCAGCATAAAAGGGAATGCATTCACAAAAGCTCGATCATAAGAGAGAAAAAAGGGGAAAAGGGAGGTGAAATTAAGTAGATAAAATTTCATACAAGACGAAGTATTGATTCGGCAAAAATCAACTCAGCTCAACCAGAACGTACGGACTCGTAAAACTAAATATTTGAAAAGAAAACAGAAAGCATTAGCTAGTTTTAAGTTTCTCGCAATGATCGTACATAAAGCAGTTGTATGTACCTCCCCATTTAGCAGGATCCAGGCGAAATGCTTCCAGAGCACGCTTCTGACATAAGGATTCTGCCATGTCAATATACCTGGAAAGATAAGAAAGTAAAGAGCAAATTAAAAAGAAAATATCGAGATGATCATGAGCAGATCAGAGATAGGATAATCAGGAATTGACGCACTCGTTTCCACCATAGTATCTTGCACCAGGGTATCCTTCACTGTACTTGTTGGTCATGACAGAACCCACAGCTTGCATCACTGATACCGAAGTGAAGTTCTCTGAGGGTATAAGCTCAAGCCCCTTTTTTCACACAATTATTTTACAAGATATATAATCACGATTAAAATAAATATTGATTCATAAAAATAAAATTAACATGTTAATTATTGAGTTTAGTATTATGTAGCAAGTGAGGTACCTTCCATTGCCTAGCTTTCTCGAGCTCAATAATATCAGCAACCTGAGGATCAACAGCCTCTAAGGGTGCATTCAGCTGCTTTGGCCACTGTTGCAATTAAATATGAACAGCTTAATTAACTCATAATAATTAAAAGATATATATAATCATACGTAAGAGGTAATCTTACGCTGACACCAGGTTTCTCCTTCTCATATACAGCTTCGTTTGGCAAAGAAGACTGCAAAAAACAGAACCAAACATTTCAATTTTCTTTTGATCAGCTACACTAAACTAAATCAAGTGAACCGTTTCGTTGCCTGTTCGGTTCTTAATTAATTTTAGAAAAGATTCATAAATTAGAAGAAGAGGAGGAGGAGGAGGCAGAAAGAGAACCATATAATAGAGGGAGGTGGCTTTGAAGAGACCAGGGCGAAGGGGCTTGTCAAAGGAAGAGGAGAGACGGCGAAGGGCCATGGTCATTGCCACTGCCATTTCTGGTTCTTTAATTAATGAATGTGAAGCTAGCAAGTGATTTCTTTTTCTTTGGAGTTTTGATGTTCCTCTGTGTCCTCTCCTCTCCTCTCCCCTTGGTGACGTGGTTCGTTAATATTAACAATAGAGACATTCTTTTGTTATCACTTATCCCTTCATCGTCACTTGTTCACCTAGTGTGTGTCTCAAATCTCAACTCCTATCCATGCCATTCGCTCCCTTCTAATGGACCCCACTTACCCTCTCTTATTTATTTATTTATTTATTTATTTATGTAATATTAACAATAGTAATAAATAAAATAAATAAATCCTCATGAAACTAATAACTCATCAAATACTTGAAATTAAATTATTAAATTATAAAGAAAACAAATGAAGTTCAAGTACCTAGTCGTGTACCAACCCAACACCATGGATTTCTATTTTTATTTTAGAGTTGTTTAAAAGATTTGCCCAATCTTTTCTCTCTCTTCTATTTATTTTTGAATTAACTAGCGATGTATGTACCAATAATAGATATTTTTTAAAGTGTTTTTTATTTAAAAATATATTAAAATAATATATATTTTTATTTTTTAAAATTTATTTTTAACATCAACCTATTAAAATGATTTAAAAATTAACATTCTCAACAAATTAATTTAAATCAAAAAATTATTTCTTCTTAAAAATATTCTTACATTGGAAAAAATTACAAATAACACCTTAATTATTAATAAAGGAAACTTAGAGTAACAGTGCAGAATAAACAACAACATACATGGACGTGTGGTATTCATGTTAATGTTATTATATGCTTCGAGGTGCAAATTTTGAAGGTTTATTCTGCACAGAAAGCCTGTTCTCAAAAGATGAAATTAATTTCCCGTGGCTCTTGTTGTCCCTCCTTTCTCTTCCACTCAAAACGAACGTTGCTGTTATCCACTAGGAAGAATTAATCAAGACATGTTTTCAACAAATTGCTAGCAGTCTGCAGTCATGATAAGGCTCCTCCATCTCCAGGTGTTACGTCACTCGTCAATGAAAAACCATGCTACGTACGTGTAAGTACTATTCGATCCCTGCTCCTTTTGTTTCACATTATTAAGAACATCTGCTTCTATGTGTCGCCATTAATTTGCCCATTTCCCCCCACCTTTGAAAAAAAAAACAGACCCTTATTCTACCAGGGCTACCTACGAAAAAACCAAGTCATCAAGTAAACTGTATATCATGGTATATTGTTTATTTAACCATGCATCATAATAAACCCGGCCACCCTAGCTCGTCACAGGCTGACTCATGTTTATCTCATGTGTTTAATTAATTTATAGTAATTCATAAGTAGAAAAGAATCGATATTGTTCCCTTTTACAATGTAAGAAGAAGAAACTCTCTCCTACGTATCTAAAAACAATTTTCATGTGGTGATTATAGATTAAGTGTTTATGCAATGTATACATGATATATCAGTAGGATGCAAGAAAAAAGAAAAAGAAAAACTCAGCTCATAAAGTAAATGCAAACGTGTAAGAGAATTGCTGCATCCCTTGCAATGTTGATGCGAACTTGTAACATCTGAATTTATCTTAAAATATTTCCTAATCAATTTTGTAATTTTGTAATATCAAATATATCTTTTAAACTGTAGATATTTTACAGAGTATCAGATACATAAAACTAGATTTTGATAAATTTTCATGCTAAACATAGTTTGAGAGTATATTCTCAGCTTTATCAAATTAAATATTTATGTATTGTTTGAAACATATCTGAAGTTACATGTAAAATTTTATTGTGATTCAAATTTAACTGAAAACTAAACCTTTTAGCTTTTCCCCTAACGTATATCAAATTAACTATTTCTTTATAAACAAAGGACATCAAATCATACTCCATATAAAAACACAACACTAATAAATCATGAACTCCATCTACATAAACCTTCACTAATTCAGTGTTGATAATGGAATGAAAAGACCTTGTTAAATTAAACTCAAGCAAATTACATAAGTGATCTTGTATCTCTATCAATTTTCATTTTATTTCTTACTGAAATATAAATTTTATCTGAACAGAGAAAGGATGTGAAAAATATATATAACGAGATAAAAAAGCCCAAAGGAAGTGAGTAATAGAGCGAGCAGTGCAGCCCATTGCGACAGAAGCGCGTGAGAGCCATTGGGCCCATGGCCTACGCCTTCCTTTGCTGTCTGCTCTGATTATTAAAACCCACAAACCAAACAGAAACCCACACTGCCCGGAATCACCTACATCCCCCAACTCAGTCTTGCATCTTTCCTTCGCTTATGTTATGGCTTTCCCTGCCCCTGCCCCTGCCACTGCCACTGCTTCCTCTTCCTGTTCTCAACGCCTAGGAAGTCCCAAACTACCCCATCCCTTGCCTTCTATCTCTAGGCGCACGCCTTCTTTTCCTCTCTTTTCGTTTCCAAACTCTATATCTCTGCACGCACAAAGGGCCGGAGCAAGAGTAGTTGGTGTTGTGGCGGCCGCTGCTGCTGATGGGAAGAGCAGTTCCAATGCAATCCAAAAGGACAAGAATGGTAAAAAGGAAGAGGAGGAAGAAGAGACGATAGAGGTGGAGGAGGAATTGCCTTGGATTCAAGAGAAAGCTTTGGACCTGGTAGAATTCACAGGGTCTGTCACCCAAGCAATTCCAGGTCCCAGAGTGGGCCAGAGCTCCTTGCCTTGGATTCTCGCTCTTCCTCTCGCTTATGCTGGCATTACTTTCGTTATTGCCTTTGTTAAGACCGTCAAGAAGTTTGGGTCTCCCAGATACAAGCGCAAGAAACTGGTTGCTTCCCTTTTTTTCTTTTTTTCTTCCTTTTTTTTTTTGCATTTTCCTAGCAATAATTCCTTATTTTACTACTTATGAGGTGCTTATGATTATTCCAATTTTGACCATACTTATTTCATTTCAGGTCAACAAAAATGCTATGCTGTGCAAATCCATTGATGAATTGTTTCAGAAAGGAGGAGGAGGAGAAGTAGGAGCAGATGCATCCCAACAACATGCAGCTCTAGAAGGAATGGAGAAAAGGGTGTGACTCCCATAACCCACAACTTATAAGTTTTATTCATGGATCATACTTTAACTGCCCAAAAGTTTTACATTTGTAATGAGCTCAGGTTTTCATTGCATTTGCATTTGAAAGTGATATACTTTCGTTGTTTAAAGCCATGGAAATGTCTCATCTTGAATTAACTTGGTCCAATTTAAAGGGGTTTTTTTTCTCCAATAGATTTTTTGTTCTAGCTAGAGGTCTTTCTGGTGATGGTTCATTCTTTATCCTCTACCATAATAATTTGGTGCATCTTCTCCACTATCATTTTGGTTTTGATGGCAATTGCTAATTCATATCCAGACAGGTTTTACCATGGTGGATATTGTGCGCAAGTACATTCGTTATGCTTTGAATGAGAAACCATTTAATCCGGAACTAGTTGCCAACTTAATCCAGCTCAGGAAAGCTTCGATGTTGGATGACTCCCAGGTTGCTGAAATTTTGAATGATATCTCAAGACGAATTGTTCGGGAGAAAGGTAGTTCTTTATGGCATCACTTATTCATCCTGGAAATTCTTTAGGTCGAACATCGAATTATGACCCCTATTCTGCTCTTGATTTCATTTGTAAGGATCTTCGAGCTCATTCAGTAGTTGCTCGCTTGAGGCTTGATTGAGTATAAGGATGTAAAAACATGTTAAGCATGCTGAAATGTTAATAAGAGCTGTTCATGTTTCGACTTCTTTACTCTCCACAATTGGTTCTGGGTTCTTTTAATTTTTATTTGAGTGTGAGGGGGTTGTTGGAGTAGGGGGATGGGGGTGGGGGTGGGATTGCAATGTGCATGTTGTGTCCAAAGATATAGGTAGTTTTTACCAATTATCCTACAAAGGAACGAAGAAAATGATAGTTAGGTTAAAAAGACCTAATTTTCAGTGCTCTGATTTTGTTTTCTGTGCTTTCAGGCCCAGTTGTCATGAATATGTCAGGGTATTCTGAAAAGGGATTTAAGAGAAAACTTGCAGTGCAGGCCCTTTTTGGCAAGGTCTTCTATTTGTCTGAGGTGAGCGGTTGAACAGTTAGCTGTTAATAGCTTTGGCTAGCTTATATTTTTATTTCAGATTTCATCGTGTTGTTTTTCTTACTTATAGAAGGGCACAGCTGTTTTCCATTTTTCTTCTCCATCTTTACTGCTTTTTTGAATTATTGCATCTAATCTGCCAAACTTTTAGAAGTGATTCATGAGATCATGGAAATAACATAATTCATATTACCTTAGTTGCCTCAAGACATTCATTTGCTTGTTGCTCTTGGATTGTCAGCACTGATTAGTTCATTCCAGCCCCCAATAAGAGAGATGGATCTGTTGAAATGAACTCTATCGGTTGCCTCAAGAGCCTTATTGTACTTGAAACTAAGAGATGGACTTGTTTTTATTTGGCTGCTAACTAAATTTATTGAACTGGTTGTGTTTATGTTTTGCTTTTGGACCAGCTGCCAGAGTTCTGTTCAAGGGACAGCTCCTTAGTCGTGAAGGAAATATTTGGGGTTGCAGAGTATGCTTTTCATTCACGAACTTTTACTATCTATTTGATTATTTTGTAGAAAGTTGAAAATGATGGGAAGAGTTGTTTATGAGCATTTCCATTATCCATGGTCTGTTCATTGTGAAAACAAATGAACACTAACAGCTTTTTTTCGTTCTTAACAGTGAAGATGCTGACAAACTTCGTTTGCACACTCTTTCTGAAGCTGGTGATATGGATTCACTTGAGAAGATGGTTGATGGTTCAGATTCAGAAGATTCCAACGAGAGAACATCGAATGCTCCTTGATTTGCATTAGCAGACATAGAGAGTTAGTTGCAGAGAGAAGTAAAATTCTGGGAAGTATAAGAGGGGATTTGCATTAGTTAAGTAGCTGGAACCAAGATTGTCTATGTATTAGTGGTTTTACTTGATGATCATGTAAACCAAATTTTGATGGCACAAAAAATCCTTGTTTTCGTTGAAAAGTGCATTTGATATTGTGCAGGAGGTTGTTTCAGACAAAATTTTATGCGGTTGAAATATGGATGGAGTATTGATTGATGAAATCTGAATCATTATGATTCTGAACCCTAGTCATGGTTTGTTTTTGCGGGAGAACTAGAGCAATTCCGCCATCAATGAGAAGCTATCTCTTTCTCTGACTCTGGTATAAGACAATGGGCTGATTATCGTTGTTTTTCTTTGTTTATTTTTTTCCCAATGAAAAAGCCATTTGCAGTTACTAGAAGCTATAAGATGGGATCATTATGCTTATAATTCTGAGGAAAACGAGTGCAAGTTCGTAGAACAGGTAATGCTTCGCAGTTGAGAATGCACGATGTGTCAGAAATCATCGATCAATAGTAAAGGAGGATTCTGCTTTGATCCAAAATTGGCTGGAAGAGCCAGCGTGGAGAACAATACCAAATGCCGGCGTGAGCTTAAGTGGTATTCTTTTGCCTTTCCTTCTTGCACATTACATGATAGTTGCTGTGTAAACGAATTAAAAAGCCTTACCTCGGTGGTGTAACTGTCTTTATAGTGTGGCGCGGTAACCAAAGGACTTTGGGATGTCATTTCCGAATTCTGCTGGAAGATGTGTTATTGCTTCCTCCAAATCATAATCTTGAGCATGTACTGCTCAACAATAAGCAACGAGGTAGTCTTCATAAGAAAGTTGAAGGGCTCAGCTTCTTATTTTATATATGCTACCAACCTAATCTAAACGGAGATAAGAGTACCACCTAACATGACTCAGGCAAGATAAAGGAAATAATCCAATTCTCCAATAACCGTTCACACGAAGCATGAGCATAAGAGATACTATGTTAGCAATAAACTTCCATCTTGATGCCCTCTCTGGCCATGTCTAAGGCACTTTGTTGCACATACCTGCTCATTTCACTATGCATATTTTAATAACAGAGGCAGCTCCAATGCGATGAAGTGCAACAACCGCATCACCAGGCTTGCACAACCCCCTCGCTGTTGCTGACTTGAGAGCAGCTTCCAAAATCACCTCTGTAGATTCTGCATCTGTGGCCTTGGCTGATCCTTCTGCCAAGAGGGGAATCAAGCCCCTATATATCAGACTATGCCTTGCAGGGGTCTCATCACTACATGCCCAGTCAAATGAATCAGTAGTCAGTACGGGAACAACCACGGAAAGGATTGGGACAGCTGGCCGGTACTTGGCAACCAATTTGGCTGTGGTCCCGCCACGTGTCAACACCACAATGAGCTTTGCTTTGGCCTTGTTAGCAGTACGTACAGCCGAGGATGCGAGACTCTCCAATGGGCTCATAGGAAGTGGAATTGATCTTATCATATCCTTGAAGATGGCACCATAGTCAAGGGAGGATTCTGCTTCAATACAAATTCGACGCATTATCTTGACTGCAAGCTCTGGATAGGCCCCGGCTGCACTCTCTCCGCTGAGCATCACACAGTCAGTGCCATCGAGGACAGCGTTAGCAACATCAGTTGCTTCCGCACGGGTTGGCCTAGGAGACTTGATCATAGACTCGAGCATCTGAGTAGCAGTTACAACAGGCTTGCCAACAAGATTGCACTTGTATATCATCATCTTTTGTGCTAGGAAAATCTTCTCAACTGGAATCTCCATTCCAAGATCACCACGAGCAACCATGAAGGAGTCAGTCTCACGCACGATCTCATCGAAGTTAATTACTCCCTCCTGGTTCTCAACCTAACAAAACCAAAGGAATCAAATTATTTATTATTTGATTGAAAAAAAAAAAAACAAGAAGCATGATAAAGAAACGATTATATCAGCTAATATCCTGGACATGGAGATGCTGAGATGCAGTTGTGGGAATATAAGCTCGATGATGCCTCCCGCACATGCATGCGCTCTGTTATGAACTCAAACAGAATACAAAAGTGGGCATTCTACCTTTGACATTAACTGTATGTGCTTGGCATGGGGCCCAAGAACCTTGCGCACATGAACAAGGTCGGAACCCTTGCGTACAAAAGAAAGGGCAATCATATCAATGTTGTTGGGAACACCCCATTCCAAAATATCTTCCTCATCCTTCTCTGTCAGTGTGGGAAGATCCACAACAACGCCAGGAAGATTAACATTTTTTCTCTCGCCAAGCACTGCAGTGTTCTCACAACGGCACCTGACAGTTCCAGCCTGGGGATCACAAGATAAGACAGCGAGGGTGATGGTGCCATCTGCACACAATATGGTATTCCCAGGCTTGACATCCACAGGCAGTTTTTTGTAGCTCATGGAGATCGTGTCTGAGTCACCCTTGATGCTGTAATCAGTAGTGATGGTGATTTCCTGACCTTCCTTCAGCTGAATAGGTTTTCCATCTTTCAGGAAACCGGTACGAATCTCAGGTCCCTAAGACAAAAGGTTATGGAGGTACATAAACATGTGTTTGTGAGTACAAAGAAGAAGAAAGACAGGACAAATAAGTGCTCTGCTTAATTAGGTGCAAATGCTTCATTATCTGTCCAAAAAAAGGGACTTGGATATCGATCTCATCAAGAGAGAAACTGATGTGATTGTAGATGCCTAATTGACAAGGAAAAATGCATCATCAACAGCGTATAATACAGATTAGAAAGGCAGGCAGAGAGTGGTAGATGGATGGAAGAATTACGGTGATTAAGATTAGCAGTAATAAAATAAAAATAAAAATTGAGGTTAATAGTAGGAGTAATTAATGGGGAGAGTGGGAGATGGAAAAAAGAGCAGAGACCTTGGTATCGAGCATGACAGCAGAGAGGATGTTGGTGTTTTGCATAGCAATCCTGAGATTGTTCAAGGTCTCCTGGTGGTACTCGTGGGTGCCATGGGAGAAATTGAAGCGAGCAACGTTCATGCCAGCTCTGAGAAGCTTCTCGAGCATGGGGACGGATCGAGAAGCAGGTCCCAGAGTGCAAACGATCTTAGTCTTGGGGACACGCCCCTCTTCATCATCCAGGTGCTCCTTTAGGAGTCCTCCTATGTCTATGTTGGCCATTTGATTTTTATTTTTATTTTAATTTCTGCCACAAAAACGAATTAATATTTGTATATTTCTATCATAAAAAAAAGACATGTATCTACCTATCTATCCATGTATGCAAGTAGATCAATTATCATCCATTCATTCGGTGTTTGAAACCGGCAGATCCAACTGAAGAAGAAGAAGAAGAGATGATTGATTGATTGATTGATTGAGCTTCAACAACTTACTGTGAGAGAACAAGAAGGAAATTAATTAATTATGAATATGAAATCAGAAGAAGAAGGAAAACCCAATTCAAGTGCTGGGGGTAGCTGCTGCTGCTGCTGCTGCTGCTGCTGCCCGTTTCTTCTCCTGTCTCTGTCCCTCGCTATATGTTATCATGTAAAAGTATTTGCTTATAAAATCCGAAACGGTGGTTGCTCTGTCTCTCTCTATTATTATAGTGGTTATGAAATGACGCATGTTGGTGCTTGTGCTTGCACTCGTGCTGCTGACGCACAAGAAGCACAACTAGACCACTTGAAACAAGAGAGACTTCAGTTATTATAGTCAGATCATTGAACATTTTATTTAAATTAATTTTTCTTCTTCTTTATTTTTATCCAATGAAGACATGCATATCAGCATATACCATTACCACGCAACGGAACATTCCACATTCCCCCTTTTATTCCTTCCTCTTCATTTACTGGATTATTATTTGTGTGGCTCACTCTAATTCTAATTATCGTTGATAATGTTTTTTAATATTGTTGGATTTATTTCATCAAAAATTATAGAATTTCAAAGTTTTTTTAAATTTTCTTTGTAATTTACAAAGAGAGATGAGAGAGATCAAAAATAAATAAAGAAATCACCAACATCATTGTCGGAGAGATTTTTACTAGACAAATTCAATGGCACAATGATTAGAGTAAACCACATCAGCCAGTCAAAAACAAGTGATTTCTAATATTTTTGGACAGCTCATGTACACTACAGTTATAATTGGTAACCTTTCCTGGTGTTTTTTATTATCTCCTCGAAAACATGAAGCAAAGCAAACATCCACGTGGTAGATTTTGATTTGGGTGAAGATATTAAGCATCTTGGAATGGGTTTTGGCATTCATATGTTACTTGTCTTTTTGGTGACTAGTAAAGCTCCCTCTTGTGTTAACACTTTATGATAACCGGCTACGCCACGACCCATCTCTCTATTGAAAGAAACCTGGCCCAAAGACAAATCGCACCTCTAAATCTCTCGCATGGGCCTGACTATTAACCCAATAATGCTTATTCTCTAGAAACTCGTAGCAGCTTCTTTTAAGATCCACAAAAAGATTGTATTATTATATTATAATATTGGTTATTTTTTATAATAACTTTTGTTTAAGAATATATTAAAATAATTTTTTATTATTTTTTAAAATTTATTTTTGACTGAGCTTTTAATCTGAAAATACAAAAACAAAATAATATTATTTTAAAGTAAAAAAAATAAAAATTATTTTTTTTCAAAAGCAGAAGAGAAGATTCCGTTTCCAGTTCTGAACAAAATCTCTCGAAATCCATTTTTCCCTCACACCAAACTATCACTCCATCAGCAGTGCTGAGCGCTTTTTGTCAGGAAAAAAAAAAAAGGAAGAAGAAGAAAAGAGGGTCCCAAACAGCAGCATCGGTGAAAAAACAATAAGACTATTAGCAACTAAGAAAGCAGTGTAACACTTGTGCAAGAAGTCTTACGGATCTAAGAACTAACACAAAAAGTTCTTTGTCTGAGATATTACAGTGTGATAAGCAGGTTAACTTCAGTTGGTCATTTTTTATACACGTTTTGGTGGAATGTAGGGCACACGCTCATCTTCACATAAATTCTGCAAGGAGGCCAGCATAAGGGTTAGTCCAGATGGAGCGGAATATAAAAATCAGACATAAACAAATCATTGGGTGCAGCAGACACCCACTAGCACAGGTAACGATTTTACAGTGGTGCTACATTCCAGTCTTGATGTGCACATTATGCAAGAAGATCCATAGCATTCCAGCTAAAAAGAAGAAAAGAATTCAAAGATAGAAGTTTCTGTGGTAAATTCTCTTCTTCAGCTATAAAGTATTGGCGGCACTAAAGGTGAATCTTTGACCTTTATCTGAGCGTAACTCACAAAAATCCTATGACCGATCCAATGGATATAGTGAAAAGTCTATTTTTTCTTTCATAATCCCAGTTGAGGGAATGAATGCATCATCAGCTTTTCCCTTCAGGTAGCACGAGAAACAAAAATACTGCCAGATACAACTTTCAACTAAGAAGATGAGGAGGAAAGAATGAAAGTTCAGCTGCTCATTGTCTGGGAAAATACAATTAAACATGCACCAGATGGCATGACTAGTAAAATATAGGATTAAATGGTGCAAGCAGCATGCTTTCAAATTGGCACAAAGCTTAGCCATGATAGAGCATACAGTGAACCCTTTTACAAATTTCAACTTCCAAACATATATACAACATGAACTCCCAAACATGTATACAATGTGAGAGGTCTCAATGAAGTTTTGCACATTCCAGCAACTAAGAGTGGCGAGTGGTAATATTTCACACTGACATAAAACACTTTTTATTGCTAACATAGTATCAACACAGAAATTTTCCACAAACAGCCAATGTGGGTGGATAAATTGAGCACGTCATTAGCATGCAAATGTAGCACAAAGCTTATGGTACTTTATCTTAACTGGAAACAGTTACTGTTGGTTAACTAAGATGCAAAATTGATGTGTATATTTATCAAGCTTAAACAAAGCATCTATAATGTACTTGGTATGATGAATTATACCTGTAAGTCCTCTGGAAGTGCCTCTGAAACAGCAAGTGTATAACAACCAGGTACAAATCTTCCTGAAACAGGTTTAAAAGAATCAAGCAAAAAGAACCAATTTTCTAATAACATATTCAAATCTAGAACAGTAGATGGACAAAAATCTTTACAAAGAAAAAAAGAACCTACAGAATCTAAGAAGGAGAAATATATTGAGGTACTAAAGTATCAATGACAATTTTGCGTGTCAAACCATCCCTTGGAAAGAACAAGAATTGCGTGCATAGGCATGCTTCTACATCTAGATACCTGATCAATCTAATCCTAGTAATGGAATGCCCCCAAAATGTCCATGGTGATGAGGGAAGATCAATTAGGAGAATTTTCAAAGCAGAAAAGGAAATGAATTGGACTATAGTAGTATCAACTGAACAATGTTCAGAATATCAAAATTCCCAAAATCCTTCACTTGTATGAATATGCAGAACCTGTTGCACCACTAAAGACACTTCAACTAATAGTTTATCTGTGCTGCACCTTGACACAAGTGGTGTTTGATAAGGAGCCTTGACCATCCTAACAACTCTCAAACCACACCAACTGAATTGCCCTTCATTAAATAAAAAAAGCTTCACCCCACACTCAATATGTGTTGGAATCAACATGTGAATACCATAGGAAAGGAGCATCATGACAACTTACGCCTAAAGAAAAGATTTCTTGTGATAATTATTCAAATGAGTTAGGGAATCAGATTGCGACTAAAGAGAGAATCACCCTCGAATCTCCTTGCATGGTTTTAACTCTCTACCATCTAAGCAACTAACTTTATAACATCTACGCAAGTCTGGAAGAATACTACTTGGCCTCAATCCTATAACTATTCAGAATTATGTCCTTGGAAGGTTGGAAACAGCTCCGAAAACTCACATAAGCTAACACAACAAACAAGTAAAAAAAGAAAAGAAAAGAAAAAACTGGGGATCGGAAAGTATCTGAAAGCAGAAACAAAAAGGAAGAAAGAGAGTCGGAGATTATTGTTTAACATACCAATTCTCAACCAGCGAGCAGCCCAGCTTCTACTCGGATCCATAACAGAAATTATCCTGCAATAATGTTAGAAAAAGTAAGGCATGAAATAGGATAAGAAGAGAAGAAATTAAAAAAATAGAGAAAATTAATTATTGGAAGAAGGAATTGTTGTTGAGATAATAGAAAAGGAAGAGAAAGGAGGATGATTAGCCTACCCGGTAAAGTTAGGAGTTGTGCAATCAACGACACGCTCATGATCTTCGTCCATCTTAAAAAAGGGACAATTCTCGCATCCCGACTCTCTGAACTGCACATTTTTATTTTTAATATTTTACCGATAAATAATAAGTCCAGAACCCTAATGAGCAACAATCTGTACAAAGAAGACGAAGAGCGAAAAAAAAGAAGAGAACCTGGTCGTAAGTTTTGACAAGGCGGCAACGAAGACAAGCTCTGAGCTCATGTCCAAAGCTTGTCGGGATTTGGGCTGCTGCACTTCCCATTCTATTCTTCTCTGCTTCTCTGGTGTGAGTTGTGACTAGAGAGGGAGAAAGAACGAAAAAATAAAAGAAATAAAAAAACAGTTGCGGGGATAAGAAGACGAAACATGTCGTCCATCTAAACGCAAAAGACACGTCGTCCATCTTCTAAAGCCTGCGTCGCACCTATGCATTACTGCTCTTAAATTCATTTTGGGTCTGCAATTCAATTGGCCTGGATTCGAAAGACCGCTTCAGCACTTGACTGGTGCCAACCCCCAGACCACATAGGATCCGCTGATAATCAAGTGTGCGAGTCCTTTGGTGGTGATGCAAAGGTAAGCGTTCTTTTGCAAGGAAATAAAGATGACAATGGATTTTTGCAAATAAGAAAATAAGGATGATTATGGATATTCACACATAGATTTTTATTTTATTAATAGTCATACTCTATCTATCAAGTTTTGTCTGATTCAGATATTCATTATCTATTAAATAATATTTATCATTTGAAATGAATTAAAATTATAATATATTTTTTAAGTATATAAACAAATATGAAATTGCTGGATTATAAATAATATACAATCATACATTCTATGTCAATATTAGAGCATGTGTAAATTACATTAAGTTCTAAGAAATATAAATATTCTATGTGTATCTCAAGATGAATTTGGAATAAAAAATTACTACCTAGTCTTGAATAAAAAAAATCTTATACTTTTTTTTATCAGGGGTAACCTTGCAAATAAAATAAAATAAAAACTACTCTCTGGTGAGGTTTTTTTTATTTCTATCATTATAGAATAGTGATCAGGGGTGTTATTATAATTATTATATATTAAATATTATTCAAAACATTGTTGACGTGTGTATTACATATATCAGCATGTGGGTGGCTTTTAAGCCGTTAGAACGACATATATGGAGCTATCTAGCAACCAAATATTGCCTTCTAAAAGATCATGACACTCTATACATGATGGTATGACGTGTCTTTCAAAATTTACACGAGTTTGTCACCAGTGGCTATTTTTTTTCTTCTTCTATTTCTTCTACTCGAGTCTTACACCGGCCCCTACAAAATTTAAAGACAACCCATTCAATATTTCTCCATTGATATTCAATCCCTATACTTTTGATTGTTATTTTTTTATTTTATAACAAGTTATAAAATTATAGATGCTTTTAAATTTCATCCCTTTACTGTTTTTAAAATCTATAAATAATATATCAAATTGTAAACATTTTTTAATTTTACCCTCTATAATTTTTTTAATCTTTTAAATATGGTCCTCGTTATTTTAATTGTTACTTATGTTGATTGATATCGTTTTTGTTTTCAAAATTCATCATTCTTAGGCATGTTTACACCATTCTTTTTATTTTATCTTCATTCTTTTGTCGCTTGTTTTTTCATTTTTTTTCTTTACACCTTTTTTCTTAAAAAATAATTATACAAATATTAAAGAGTTAGTATTTTACCGTAGCAATTACAATATTGTCCCATTTTTCTAAAACATTAAAAACTAGCTTGAGATCTTACATGTTTTTATTAATGCATATGATATTTGGTATGTTTTATTATATGTAAGTATCAACTTTTTATTCGTAGTTATATTCTTGATGCGGTGTCAAAAAAACATGTTAATAATACCTAAACATTCATTATTTTGCATTGGAAAAAAAATTACTTGACCTGCCACTAATGACTCGAATTGACATATTAACATTTTTTTTTATTTAATAGCACTGGAGATTCTTGATTTATTTAATTAAATACATGTATAATTTTTTTAATTTATAATAAAAAATTATTGTAAAAAAAATCATTTAAAAAGTTTACATATTTATTTTATTTTCTTACAAAAACAAAATTATCTTGTTTCAAAATGCGATTAGATGTGCTAGATGGAAAGCCACAAGTAAAAATTTACGGGGGGAAAAGCTATATTGACGAGTTAAAATAGCATTTTTTAGTTAAGTGTTTCGTGCTATGCTGTGAATTATTATTTTTTACATAAATAATATCAAGAAAAGCAAAGATTTAAGAATCTCAGGTGTGACTATAATATCTGACCTAAAAGTCTAGATTTGAATCTGGCTACAACGCCATACCGAAGAGTCTTAGGCCGGTCTACCAGGTCAGACCCAAAAGTTATGAACTAGCTGTATTGCCGGACCCCAGAATCTTGTCTTGGGCTTGGCGAGGTTGCGAGACCGAAGTAACTTGGATTTGACGTCCCTTTTCTAACCTCAAGTTGCCTGGGTCTAAAAAGGGATGTTATATTTAAGTTAATAACAAAAATAATAATAATAATAACAACAACAATAATAATTGATTTTATCTTTTAAATAAAATCTATGTTTTTTTTTTTTTTCGATAATATATATATATATATATATATATATATTTTAAATTTAATAATATTAATGAATATAATAATATTTATAATATTATTAATAATATTAAACTTGTCTGACCCAAGTTTTTATAGTTTATAATCCTTTCAAATAAATTGATGGTTTTTCTTTAACAGTAATGATATATATTTTTCCAAATTTATTAATGATAATGATAACAACAACAACAATAATAACAAATTTGCTTGATCTAAGTTCTTATAATTTTTAATCTCTTCAAATCAAATTTATGCCTTTTCTTCAATATTAATAATATTTTATTTCAAATTTATTAATGATCGTAATAATAATAATAATTTTTAATTTTACCCTTTAAATCAAATCATATCTTAAATAGATATGCTAGATGGAAAGCCACGAGTGAAAATTTACGAGGAAAAGCTGTATAGACGAGTTAAGATAGCATTTTCTAGTTAAGTGATCCGTGTTATGCCGTGAATTAATTTTTTTTTACATAAAAAATATCAAGAAAGGCAAAGATTTAAGAATATTGGGTATGAATGTAATGTCTGACCTAGGAGCCTAGATTTGAATCTGGCTGCAACGTCATACCTAAGAGTCTTAGGTCGGTCTACAAGGCCAGACCTAAGAGTTTAGGGTTGGCTGTACCGTGAGATCCTATAGTCTTGTCTTGAGCCTGGCAGGGCTGCGTGACCGAAGCGACTTGGATTTGGCGGCTCTTTTTAGCCTCAAGCTGCCTGGGTTTGAAGGGTAATGTCATGTCCAAATTAATAACGATAATAATAATAATAACAACAACAACAACAACAATAATAACAATAATAATTGATTTTACCTTTTAAATCAATTATGTGTTTTTGTTTTGCGATAATAATAATATTTGTTTTTTGAAATTTAACAATATTAAGGAATATAATAATATTAAACTTGTATGACCCAAGTTTTTATAGTTTTTAATCTCTTTAAATAAAATTGATGGTTTTTCTTTGACAGTAATAATTTTTTTAAAAAAATTTATTAATGATAATGATAACAACAACAACAACAACAATAATAATAAACTTGCCTGACATAAGTTCTTATAATTTTTAATCTCTTCAAATCAAATTTATGGTTTTTCTTTAATATTAATAATATTTTATTTCAAATTTATTAATGATCGTAATAATAATAATAATTTTTAATTTTACCATTTAAATCAAATTCATGGTTGTTTTTCAATATTAATAATATTTTTTTTCAAATTTATTAATTATAATGATAATATCTATAATGCAAATAATAATATTTTTAATATTAATAATAATATTAAACTTGTTTGACCTGAGTTTAAGTAGGTATGATTGCAACGTCAGATCCAAGAGTCTTGGGTCTAGCTGCAATGCTAGGTACAAGAACCTTGAGTCCCTCTTAAACATCAGACCCATGAATTTTGGATCTGGCTACAACGATAGACCCAGAATCCTTGGGTCTGGAGCTGCGGGTCTAAACACCAAACCCTAGAGCCTTGGATCTTGATATCGAATCCAAGAACCTTGGGCCTGGCTAGGCTGCAAGATTAAAGTGACTTGGATCTAATGCTCCTGCTAGGCCCAAGCAACTTGGGCCAAGCACCCCTTTCCAACCCCAAGTTACTCGAGTCTGGAAGAGGATGACAGACTCGAGTTAATAACAGAAATAACAACAACAATTTATTTTACCCTTCAAATCAAATTTATGTTTTTTTTTCAATGGTAAAATATGTTTTTCAAATTTAATATTATTAATGAATATAATAATATTTATAATATTAATAATAA
Source organism: Populus deltoides (assembly GCA_015852605.2). NCBI lineage: Eukaryota > Viridiplantae > Streptophyta > Magnoliopsida > Malpighiales > Salicaceae > Populus > Populus deltoides. The sequence goes on from CM027579.2 coordinate 22,189,166, forward strand.
TATTAAACTTATTTAGCTCAAGTTTTCATAGTTTTTAATCTCTTTAAATAAAATTTATGGTTTTTCTTTGTTAGTAATAATATTTTTTCCAAATTTATTAATGAAGATGACAACAACAACAACAATAATATTAAACTCGTTTGACCCTAATTCTTTTAGTTTTTAATCCATTCAAATAAATTTTATGGTTTTTATTTAATAGTAACAATATTTTTTTTCAAATTTATTATGATAATAATAATAATAATTTTTAATTTGACCATTCAAATCAAATATATGATTGTTTTTTAATATTAATAATATTTTTTCAAATTTATTAATTATTATTATAATAATATTATTTATAATACAAATAATAATATTTTTAGTATTGATATTATTAATACCCATCCACGCTGGGCTTGGTTGGGGCGCTAGGTCTAGGCAACCTGGGTCTGGCTGAAAATTAGACCCAACTAATCTCAAACGCAAAATCCTTTATTTGTCCCATGAATTCAGTAAAATCCAAAAGAAATAATTAAAATAAACAATTCAGCGTCAAGTGTATCAATACAACACAGTGACAGGGCAACTATATTTACACAGAATGAAGAGAAACACCAATGAAATCACTACCATCCCATGAAAAATCTACTAAAATTAGGAGATATCACGCAACCAGGTACATTGCAGTAAACCCTGAATCTAATTACCAGCCCCTCCCCAGTGATAATAAACAATCCAACAACCCACAACACACCATGCACACCATGAAAAAATAGCAAAAAAACAAACCACCCACAACTTATCGCAAGAACCAACGAACTTCTCTCCGATAAACATTACTCAAATTCTTAGTAAAAACACTTACAATTTTTTTTTTATTTTTTGTTATAATATGCTAAAGAATTATTTCTATATATTTGTCAAAAATATTAAAATTTTGTTTAATATATTTTTATGAATAGAAAATTGATTGAAATTGTATTAATTATTTATAATTAATAAATAATTTTATTAATATAAAATATAATTAACTCTTTAAAATACACATAAAAAAAAACTATATTTACTCTATTAAAAAAAAATCATAATACCAATTTGGTTCTCGCATCTACCCTCGGAGATGCTCTTAGCCATTACGCTTTAGTCTATCCTGTCACTGGCGACAGACAGACTAGTAGTAGACTATTGATCAACTGCTTGGCTTGCTACTCTCTCTTCCGACTGTACCCACGTTCCCTGCCTGGAGCAGTAAAGCAGCTCATATATAATACCAGTGAAGATGATGGAGAACTGTGCTAATGGTAGTAGTAACTGTTTACTAGCAGTGTGTCTCCTGTTACTCATCTCCTCTTCTTCATCATCATCCATCAGGGGTAGCCCCGGCGTAACCAGTGTTGATTCGGTTTCAAGAGTAGAAAAAAACAGACTTCCGTCAAACTGGGATCGTAGTAGAAGAAATCTGCTTGCAAATGGTCTTGCCGACACTCCTCCCATGGGGTACGCAGCTGCTTCCTACTACTTCACTCCCCTATGTATACCTGTTTACTTGTGTCCCGATCAACCTGTCTCTCTTGCTTCTCTCTCTCTTTTTTATTTGGTAATCTTTCAGTAATTGATTGGGCTTCTGAGGTTGACAGCGCATTTTAACAGTATCAGGATATATACATAGATATCTATTCATGTATAATTGAATTGATTTCCCCCAATCTATTAGTCTTCGATTATTTCGGCACTTACTTTATCCTTCAAATCGTTGGCTGAACACTAGTCTCATCATCATGCATCACTTTCACTCCATCAAACAACTACTCGTACCATGATCAGGCCCCTGCCCAAAGAAAAAAAAAACACTACTGCCTAATAATTGGGAACCGATTTGGATTTTCTTGTCAAAGCACGTTTTTTTTTGTTTTTTACAAGTTTCTTTTTGTCGCTGAATTATAGTTATAGGCCTCTCTGTGCGTGCTTGATAATGCTGTTCGAGTTGCAATTAAATCGAAGAATATGAAATCAATGCTTTTCGCATTTCTAACGGCACTTGGCCACCATACCAAGTTGCCAATTCCACTAATTGACAATTAGCTATGCTGATATGGTAGTAGTTATTGGTTATCATATAGTTGGTATTTTAATTTTAATTTGTTGTCCTTGGTGATTTTCCACACTCATTTATTGGTTCTCGTCTTGATGTAGATGGAATAGTTGGAATCACTTCAATTGCAAAATTGATGAGAAAATTATCAAAGCGACTGGTGAGGGTGACTTCTTTTGTTCTCCATCTAAATCTAACTGTGCATTATGTTTTTACTTGGTCTAAAAAAGTGATTTTGTCCAAATTATCATAAGCTTATACTACTATAAAATGCACCGTGCAATTCCTAAAGTCTCAGGAGTTGCTTCCGTGATAACTATATATACTATCTTGCTTATTTTGTTGACGTTACAGCTGATTTCCTGGTTTCCACCGGCCTGTCTAAACTTGGCTACACATATGTTAACATTGGTATGTGTGTGTTTCAATTACCTTCTTTCTTTCCGTGATCTTTGTCTTTCATGCCTTGCTTGATGTAATAAACCAGCTAACGAGATGATGCATTTATGTTAGACGATTGTTGGGCTGAAATGGCTCGTGATGGCAAGGTATATAAGCATTTGTTTCATCTCTTCTTTTATTTTCATTTTTCTTCAATATAAAAGCTTTTTGCTTGTGAAATATTATAATTAAAATCATTTATTTTCAACTTGTTAAAGAGTTGTACTGGCTCTAAACTGTACTGAGTTTTGAGTTTCAGGGTAATCTAGTGCCTAAGAAATCAACATTTCCTTCTGGTATTAAAGCCCTGGCAGACTATGTTCACAGCAAAGGTCTTAAATTAGGAATCTACTCAGATGCAGGGTAATGCCTTTCTACCCTGTCCGCTCTAAACAAAAATATATGACATACTCAGAAATAGTATCTTGGTAGATGAATTAGTCCACCACATATCTTGCAGGTATTTTACTTGCAGCAAAACCATGCCTGGCTCACTTGGTCATGAGGAACAAGATGCCAAGAGTTTTGCTTCATGGGTAAACAACTAGAGAACCCTTTTCTTTTCTTTATGTTTAGGAAATCCAACTAAATCTTACACATGTGAAAGACGATCCTATTTGAATCAATTCACTTTGTTTGCAGGGTATTGACTATTTGAAATACGATAACTGTAACAATGATGGTACAAAGCCAACTGTTAGGTGATCCGATCATGTCTTTAGTTACATTACATGGTTAAATGTATTGTGCTTCTGTTGTTTGCTGTTAAATTAACACTTCAGGCTTCCACGTGACAAAAATCTTAATTTCATCTTTGTAGGTACCCTGTAATGACCCGCGCTTTGATGAAAACTGGCCACCCTATATTTTTCTCACTTTGTGAATGGTAACCTGATATATCATGACTATGGATTTCATAGCTCATTGTGCAATTTTCACATTTGTCTTGGTTTGACGTCTTTTTTTCCTTTTTTGTCAGGGGAGACATGCATCCTGCTACGTGGGGTGCTAAGGTAGGAAATAGCTGGAGGACAACTAATGATATTTCTGATAAATGGGACAGGTAAATCGTACTTGGATTAAGTTTGTCTTTGGTTTGTAAGGTCCTGGTGTTTAAATACTAAACAAAAACTCTTTGCTCATTGGCAGTATGGTTTCAAGAGCAGACATGAATGAGGTCTATGCAGAGCTTGCAAGGCCTGGTGGTTGGAATGGTTTGTATTTTCTGCTAGTGAGAAAATGTTTTAGAAGCTGAGACATGTTTTAGCAAATTTTGCTTATCTTTGTTTGAGGTCTGTTTTCTCTTTTTTAAAACAGATCCTGACATGCTTGAGGTGGGGAATGGAGGGATGACAAAAGATGAGTACACAGTGCACTTCAGTATTTGGGCCATTTCAAAGGTATTCTAGGCAACGTCTTCCTTTCAATGTCCTGCTTTACGTGAGCCAATATTCTGGGGGAACTGTTTCAGTGAATTTTAGTTGTATACAGGCTCCCCTTCTTCTTGGTTGTGATGTGAGGAACATGACGAAAGGGACAATGGATATCATTGCCAATAAGGAGGTTATTGCTGTTAATCAAGGTAATCATATTGTCCTCTGCATTTACATGTTCATCTTACACGTCCATGTCTGCATGAATGAAATCCTTAGTTCACTAAATGGCGGTTCCTCTTGACCATTTATGATAAAGATCCACTTGGGGTACAAGCTAAGAAGGTTAGGATGGAAGGTGATCTTGAGGTAAACTTATTGGTCCATATTAGTTATACCATGTTTTACATAGTGTAGAATCGTTGAGCATAATCTTAGTTACGCCATTTTTTTTGTCTCATCAGATCTGGGCAGGGCCTCTCACGGGCTATAGGGTAGCTGTTCTACTAGTCAACCGAGGCCCCTGGCGTAATTCTATTTCCGCCCAGTGGGATGACATTGGAATTCCTCTCAACAGTATCGTCAAAGCAAGAGATCTCTGGGAGGTATTTATATAGTAATTTTAACTGTATGTTTTGTCATGTTAATGCCCTGGTTCTGTTGGGTACTAGTGCTTTGTGTTGGGTTAATGGAACTCGTTGAACATTTTGTCTTTCAGGATCTCTAATATTTGGGTATCTCTTATGCAGCACAAGACCTTGAAAACTCATTTTGTAGGGAACCTGACAGCCACCATGGATTCTCATGCATGCAAGATGTACATCTTGAAGCCCATTTCATAGAGTGCAGCTTAGCAGCATCTTTGGCACTGGAATTTCTATGGTGCAATCGGTTTAATTCTATTTTTTGGGTGCACAACAGGGGACTAACCCTCATTTCCAAAAACTATGTTTGCTTCTCCTAACCAAATAGACATGTTTGGTTTTTCAATGAAATAATCATCTTTTGTCAATTATAAGTTATATTGCATTGAGGATCTTTTGTTCAACCTTTGATACGGACTTCTATCTGAGAAGCTCATAGCCATCAGAGCACATTGCAGCTGGCCTTCTCTAAGAGCAGAACATCTTTCCCATGTCATTTTGAAAAGTATAGAAAGCTTAGGCCTGTACCTATGCAGGAATTGAGGATATCGATACGTTTCTCAATCATTGTGCAGCAGCAGGCCTCGAAGGATCAATTAATCAAAGCCAAGTTTCCAAAAAGATCCCTTGTACTGTAGTTTTGTTTCTCAAAAAATGTAGAAATATGCACAACTGTTGGGAAATTCCATCCTAGACATATCGGAGCGCTTGAAGTTAACATTTTTTATTTGAACGAATAAATATGTTAATTTCAAATCATCATTCTTAAATCCAAAGACTCTCTTGACAATGACTGGTGGAAGAGTGCCCGCTCCTATTTCTAATGGGCTAATAATAATTGGGTCCAATAGAAAACTAGGCTGGGTCCATTATAATGGGAGGAAAGAAAAGAAGCACTAACATTACCGATAAAGATAAATAATGCTTTGTTTCCATTATAAAGAAGGAGAACAGCGGTGGAGTACGGGGAAGAGAGAGAAATGCCCGTGTCTTTGTTGCAGATGCCGGGTATGGGTTTGGGTCTGGGATTGGGTTTGAGGTGGGGATGGGGATCGCGCCCACATAACATTAACAACAATTGCGATATAACTGCCACTTTAAAGAAGAAGAAGCTACTGGTTGTCGCTTCTTCGGATGATGGAATTGGAGAAAAGAAGACAAAAAGAGATGATAACGGCGGCTCTTTGGTTCTCTCCGGAACCACAGCGAGAGGACGAAGATTGCTCAAAGTTCGTGAAGATAAAAGGAAACGCGAATACGATCGCCTTCACAACTATCCTGCATGGGCCAAGTAATTAAGTCTCTCCCTCTCCCTCTCCCTCTCCCTCTCAATTAAATTATTATATTACTGATCCATCGCTGGCTACAACATTGCAGAGTTCTTGAAGATGCTTGCAAAAGTGACGAGGAACTCCGTGCCCTTCTTGGTGACAGCATAGGCAACCCGGAACTGATGAGGCAAAGAGTGGAAGACAGAGTGAGGAAGAAAGGCCGCAGTAACTTCCACAAGTCTAAAACGGGTTCTGTAGTTTCCTTCAAAGTCAGCTTCCGAGACTTCAACCCTATTGATTCCTACATTTGGTTTGAGTTTTACGGCTCTCCTTCTGATCAGGATGTTGATATTATTGGCACTGTCAGTACTTATTGCTAACCTTCTAATTCTAATCTATAATTTATTTACGTTTAATGAAATATGATCAATTTACTTGCGTCCTTGCAGGTCATTCAATCTTGGTATCTAATGGGACGTTTGGGTGCTTTCAATTCTTCCAATTTGCAGGTATACTATTTGCTGCTCAACGATTAATACATCTTCCATGGATCTGTTTTTGTTTCATCTCATCTCATCTCATGTGTGTCCTTGTTATCAAACTTTGTGTTTCTCTTATAGTAATATAACCTTGTCCTTCCTGTTATCTTGTCTTGGCATCTACTTGTTGCTTTTACATGTTTTTAACTCTGCTTGAACTGCTATATCCTTAAGTTATGTCATTTTACTTATGCTTAATGAGCACATTGCAAGATTTTTCACCTATCGATTATTGATTAATGGTTGCAGAACTGTGATTGGATTAACTGTTGTTTTGAGATGCAATTTCTACTTCCCTACTCCCACTTTATCAGATGGATGCAATTAGATAAATGGATAGATTTATTCTCTGGTTTCTTTCTCAGCCTTAAATGAAATTCAAATATGTTACTATCCACATTGTTGGCAGTTGGCAAATTCATCAATGGAGTATGATCCGCTCTATGATGCAGATAAGGGCTTCAAAGTGATGCCATCATCATTTCATGATATCAGTGATGTTGAGTTTCAGGATAACTGGGGCCGTGTTTGGTACGACTTCTTTGCCTTTTTCTGACAGCGATCATACCATATTTCTTACATAACTGTTACATGTAGAAGATATCTGAAATCTCAAATGCGTTGTAACAGGGTAGATCTTGGTACGTCAGATTTTTTTGCCATCGACGTGCTCCTCAACTGCTTAACTGTATTGAGTTCAGAGTAAGACCGAACATGATGTCTAGTTTACTCGAAATCACCTTGTTCACCAATTCAAACTTCTAACTGGCTTGCTCCTTTTTGTCTTTCCTTTATGGCAGATATTTAGGTATTCAACAAGTAGTTTTTGGGGGTCGCCGAATAGGCGATTGGGAAGAAGGGATGACAAACCCAGAATATGGATACAAGTACTTCAAAGTCTAAAAGCAAACCTTGTTCAAGTCTTTCCCTTGCACACACAGTTTTCTTTCTCTTACTGGAAAGTCATCATCTAGCATGGCATGAGAGATTATAAGATGAATATAAAGTATGATGGTGGAATTCAAGTTCAAGTTGCAGTTGAAAGATCTCTCAGAAACTGTGGACGAATTTTCTTTTTCTAGATAGTGATTTCAGCTTGTCGGTGCCGTCACCATTTCCATGCTCCAAGACCTCAGCACCTTTAGAAGATCTTTCCAGTTTCCATGGGGAACTGGTAAGGGAACCTTTGATAGCCCGAAAAATGTGATGGGATGGATCTCTTTGACATTTTAGTTTCACTTGGTGCTGCGCATAGAGAGACATGAAAGCACATGTTTCAAATTGAATTGTGAATTATGTCTCGTTGTTTTTTAAAATAGTTTAAATGAGAAGAATGACCAACTTCCATCCTGCAAGGTAGAAAATTATATGATTAAACATGCTGACTATTCAAGTAACTTGGCATTAGAAAATTATATGATTAAACATGCTAACTATTCAAGTAACTTAGCATTATGGGTATTTGGGACTTCTTCCTATTTAGATATGTTAGCGTTGTGTTTTTTATTATTATTATTGTGATAAAATATTGTTCCTGTAAGTTCCTTAAAACCCAACATGTACATATTTTCTCATTTTACCTTCTAAAATTTGACATCAATGAAAACAGACGCGAGAAAGTGAATTTACTGCGTGGTTTGAAAGCATTTGTCAGAGAGGAGCGTTTTGCCCTTTTTTCCCCTCGCTTTTAGCCAGTTTGCTATAAAGCAAAATCTTAAATAGCTTAGGAATACACCTTTATAATTAATTAATTAATTTTAATAATTTTATTCATTTTCTTTAAGATGTTTGAGATGTTTGGAAGTTAAGCTAACTTGTTACTAATACCTGCAAAAGATTTTTTTTGAAGGAGATAGAGACTCAAGGTAACTTGTGACTAGTACCTGCCAAAGATTTTTTTTTGATGGAGGTAGAAACTCTCTAATGCTTAAATAAATATTTTTTTAAAAGAAAAAAACAACTCTTTCTAAAATGCAAGAATATTTTAGAGAGAGTTGTTTTGAATATATATGTGTGTGGGTGTACGCAGTAAAGAATGAAAATTATGAACCTTTGATTTTAAGGTTTCATGATGTATTTATAGCCCACGAGTCTTTTTTTTTTGTGAAGAGAAAGACTTGAAGTGTAATTTTACCCTGATAACATATAATGAGGTATAAATATCATTTACATTCATATTAATGTTTGATAGAAATATAACGGATCCATGGAGGAATTTTATACACCTAAAATGTGTAAGGAGACTAGGGTCTAAGACGTTAGATATAATTGAGCCCGTGAAAACTGAGCTTTCTCCTAGGCTAGATTCAAGAGAGAAAGATCATCTTTTTGGGCATGCCCAAGGTAGGATTGTCATCCTCTTGGGCGTGCCAACGAAGGATAATTGTTGCCTTATATTTGTTGAACTACTAAGTCCAAGTGTCTTGGGTCTGGCATGTTTGCCAGACTCACGTTACCTTGAATTTGGTAGATGACCAAGTCCAAATACCTTGGGTTTAGCATGTTCGCTAGACCCACATTACCTTATTCTTTTGGGCGTGCCATGCGATGATGATCATTCTCTTGGGCGTGCCAAGAGAGGATGTAGTTATTTTTTTAGGCGTGCTAAGTCAGGATGGTCATTCCCTTGGGTGTGCTAAGGGAGGATGATTACTACCTTTGACTTGACTAACTGCCAAGTTCAAGTGTCTTGGATCTGACATGTTTGCTAGATCTATATTACCTTGAACTTGGTAGATGGCTAAATTCAAGTATTTTGGGTCTCGCATGTTTGTCATATCCACATTATCTTGAACTTGGTTGATTGTCAAGTCTAAGTACCTTCGGTCTGGCAATCAAACTCATGTTATCTTGGACTTGGCTAAATGTCAAGTTCATACACTTTGGGTTTGACATTTTGTCAGATCCACATTACCTTATTTATTTGGATGTGCCAAGAAAGAATTGTCATTCTTTTGGACATGCCTAAGGGAGGATGCACATTCCCTTAGGCATGCTTGGGGTTTGGCATATTGCCAAGTCCAATCGTGTCTGGGTCTGGCTAGCGTCAAACCCAATATTTCTAGGGCTTGACACACTGCCAAACCTAGTCACTTCCAGGCCTGGCTAGAGCCCACGTCTTCTTTGGGCACGCCTAAGGGAATTACCACATCCTCCCCTGGGCACGCCGAAGGGGATAACCATCCTCTCTTGGATCTAGCCCGGGGGAAGAGCTTAGTCTTCATGAGCTCGACTATATCCGATGTCTTGGATCCTAATCTCCCTATACTTTTTAGATGTATAAAATTTCTCTAGGGATCTTTTATAGGTACTAGTCATAAGCTACCTTAGCCAACTAAACACTAGGTATATACTATCAAACATCTTGGCCAAAAAGAAATGAATGAGATTACCAGGACAAATTGATTAACCGATTATTCAACCTGGAAACCCTATTCTTAAATTACTTGGATTTTTTGAAACTTTATCACAAAGAAAGGATTCTTATTCCAGTAGTTAACTTTATACGAGGTATAAAGGAGGTTCCACTTCTGCTAACAAGATGAAATGTTATATGATACGAGATGGATTGAGGGGTGAGTTGAGAGTTGATATGTGTGTATATGTATCGATTTAAAGCACAAACAAGTCGCAGTCAACTATCTTAGGTCGTCGTGGACCCTGCTATCTATTCAACCCTCGATGCATCATGTGATGTGTATGTGAAGCGAGTTGGAATCATAGAGGACCTGAGGATCTTGTGGAAGTGCCTGACTGATACTTTAAGAATGTGTTTTTGTAGTTGAATTTATTTTTTAAAATGTTTTTTTACTTTACAAAATATCAAATTGATCTTTTATTAAATATTTATTGATATTTATCTATGATTTTGATGTGTTGTGCAAAAAAAACAAACAAATTTAAATAAAACATTATTTTTATAAATTTTCAATTCAAAAACACTTTTGTAAAGTAGCTTGCACCATATTATTTAACACACATTTCATACTCTTTGACCATGTGCTTGATTTTGATTATAAATTATTAGTATCATGCCTAAGTTGTTATGGATACTTTTTAATATATATTTTTATTTAATTATATGACAGTTAAAATATAAATTATAATGCTTAAAATATATTTTAATTTTTAGTTTTTTTATTCTCATTCATGTGATTTTTTTTACAATGACATTTTTTTATTAGCAACACAGTTTATTGAATAAAAGCTAATAATGATTAAAGAATTTTTCCTAAAATTACATGACTTGAATTAAAGAGGAAAAAATATATCATTTAAATAAAAAAATCACCTTTTGTATTCACATGTTTTGTTTACTTTACAAAAATATATATATATTTTAAGAAAAATAAATAAAAATTTATTATGATGATTAAAATAATTTTTAATAAAAAGATCATGAAAGTATTATTTTCAGGCACTTGTATCAACATATATAAGAACACAGAATTTGGAAGAATTATATAAATATTTACAATAAAAAATAATAAAATATATATTCTATTATTATTAAATATTAATTAACAACTTTTTTTTAAAAAATGGGCAAGCATGAAGGGCGTTTGTTTTGCGTTCAAAAGGCTTTGACAAAATTTGAAAATTTTTATTTTTATTAACCAAATTAATATGTTTTAGTGTTTTCAAATTATTTTGATGCGATATCAAAATGATTTTTAAAAAAAAAAACATCATAGCATTTATTTTGGCACAAAAAGCTATTTGAAGCACAACCACGCAAACACACTCAAAGTCCATTCTAATTTTCTTAATAAATAAAATAACGTGCTATTTATCTGAGCAAGCAATATGTCATCTCTCGTACAAGTTTTGACTATATTTAATTGACTACCTTTAATAGCTATAAAATCAACATTTGAGTTTTTAAACATTTAAACTCAATTCTAAACTTATTTTTTATAATAAAAAAACTTTAAAATATTTCATGAATCCAAACTTTCATATTTTTTTTATTCAAAAACATGAAAAATAAATCAAATTAAAAGAGCTTTATATTCTCCAATCTACTTTTTAATAACATATCTAAAGAATAAAAATATCTTTATTGAACTTCTCTTCAAAACAAATATATTGACACCAACTTAATTTGTTTTTGTAATTAAAAGGTAGCTGAAGAGATCATTCTCTTTTGTCTATCTTTTTTGATAATTGCTCTACTTTTATCAGAGGCGATGAAAATAAAGATTGAAAATTGAAATAAATAGACTTAAAACTACAATGAGCAAATAAAAAAACTGAAAACATTAGAGGCAAAACTGTAAAACACGTTGTTGTAGTATTCTTTATAATTATAATATAATCATAATTATAATATACATGGGCCTATTGACTTTTAAAAAAAAAAGAAAAAAAGTGAGAAAGGTACGAGAAGGTTAAGTGGAGGCGGGGCATGCCCTGGGCCTTTTAATTTTGATTTGAATTCAGGCAAGGAGGGAGACCTGAATAGTAAAGTTGGAGGTGGACCCTGGCCCACCACCGGTTGAGCTCGGCGAGGCCTTGTAGCCAGGTGGGTTTACTTGTTTATTTTTTTTGGGTCCCAGCTCCTTTGAGACGACGGGTAATTTTCACACACCTTTTTTTTTTTCTCTCCTTGTAGTTTGATATTTCGTCATATGGTCTATTTCCCACCCTTTGAGATTAATTTGAATTAGCACGCTTAGAAAGTAATTCACTCCACTTCTAGTCTTTAGCATTTGTTAAAAAAATATCAGAGTATTTTTTTTATTTATTATCTTGCACAGAGAGAGCGAGAGAGGTACACATCTCTCCTGTGAATGTGAAAGCGCCTCTTCTCCTTTCTCTGTTTCTTGCCTCTGGTTGCTACTCTAGGCTGAGTCCCACCCTCTCCTGTTACATTCCATCTCTGTGCGTGGCTTGTGTTTATCATTCTTCCCCAGCAACTGCTAAATCTGCAGCATCAGCATTACCATTTCTCGCATAAACAAACACTATTCCTTAATTAGTCTCTTTCTTAATTAATTTCATTTCATTACCGGTGTTAGTCTTCTACTTAACTACCCCTGCTACTAGCGTGTGGTGGACATTCTGTAACTTTCTCCTCCGCCATAACTCAGTACTCAGTTGATTAGTACGTGATTTTTAATTTTAAGTGCGGAGAAAGAAGCATAGACAGACAGGCAGACAAAAAAAAAAGGAGGTGAGGCGAGGCGGTGCGGTAGCTTTCAACTACTCCAACACAATGTATGTGCTTTCCTCTCCGTCGATCCGACCACTGCTTTGATTTTTTAGCTAACGTACGTATGGCATATGCTTGCAATCTTTTATTATTTTATTTATTGTTTGTATTTTCCTAAACGAGATCTGTTTTTTTTCCCTTTTCTGTTAGGCTGAAGACGATGATGATGATTTAAACAACTTGCTGAACGTGTAAAGAGAAACAAGTGCTGCGGCATTTGCTCGATTATTAGGGTTTTCTATTCACCCTTCCATTTTTATCTTCTCAATTCTCAATGCAATGACTACTAAACGCGCCTACAAACTCCGTATCCTCCTCAATTTTGTTTTTGTTTTTGTTTTTACGGCTTCATCTGCTCATTACAGTGCTCACGCTACTTTTTTTTTTCTTTGCTTGATCTGCATTTTGCCTTATTCATTTCAGATCTGTCTTTTAAAAAATAAAATAAATAAATATATAAACTCTGTTGAATAAACTGTTGCTTAACTGATAATAGTAGTGATTGCTGCTGCTGTTGTTGGCCTTGACCACAATTTCTTTTAAAATTGCTTGAAAAGAGGAATTTGTGGCTCATTCTTCGAGTGTCAATTGCCTCAAGATTGGCAGGAAATCATCCAGGGTTCTTGTGACTGGAGGAGAAGATCACAAGGTTAATCTCTGGGCTATTGGTAAGCCCAATGCTATACTGGTCAGTTCTCGATTCTGTTCGTGATTTTTTTTGTACCATTTTCTTTCTGGTCTGGTGTCTGATGATTTTCATTCCGTCTAATCCAATAATTTCATGCAGAGTTTGTCCGGACATACAAGCGGGATTGATTCAGTAAGCTTTGATTCTTCAGAAGTCCTAGTAGCTGCTGGAGCTGCAAGCGGTACGGTCAAGCTTTGGGATTTAGAGGAGGCAAAAAGTATGCTTGTGATGTGTCCTCTAAACTCTTACTATACTAGAATTTACTTGTATATTCCTATTGTTTCTTACTAATTATCTTTTCTGTCTGTTAAATTCATCACTTGCCATGTGTTCTGTCTGTAGTTGTTCGCACACTCACTGGTCACAGATCCAATTGCATATCTGTTGACTTTCACCCTTTTGGAGAGTTCTTTGCATCTGGTTCCCTGGACACAAATCTTAAGATATGGGATATTAGAAAGAAGGGCTGTATTCACACATACAAGGGCCACACTCGAGGGGTCAATGCAATCAGATTTACCCCAGATGGTCGCTGGGTTGTATCCGGTGGAGAGGACAATACTGTAAAGGTTATAACTGTTTTCTTTCTCTTGGTGTACATCATGTCTACACCCAGCCACTCACACACATCATGCCAGAAAATACTAAAGGTCCCGTGTCCAGTCCGCATCACAAGGACCTCACATTGACAGCCCTTAAATTTCACACATTGTTTTATGCACTTCTGCTGCCCAGTTTCTTTTCTTTATGTCTTCATATTCAGTGAATAGATGCGTATCAACCTGGTGACTTGAATTTAAGAGAGTTGAGTCAGCCAAATATATTTTGGCCCTGCACACTGTGCCTGGTGCCAAGGGTCTGAGACTGATACCTGGTGACTTGAATTTAAGAGAGTTGAGTCAGCCAAATATATTTTGGCCCTGCACACTGTGCCTGGTGCCAAGGGTCTGAGACCAGGTTCGGACCCAATTCTCTCTCAAGTCAATGCAACTAATGAATGCATTAGGGTCATATTTAGTGTGTCTACCACTTGTAAGTTCCGTTTACTTGAGATAACCGCACATACAGGTTTCTTTTGTTTGATTCTTTTTTTAACTAACTCTGCAATGTGCACGATTTCAACAGCTGTGGGATTTGACTGCTGGAAAGCTATTGCACGATTTCAAGTGCCATGAGGGTCAGATTCAGTGCATAGATTTTCATCCCCACGAGTTTCTTCTTGCAACAGGTCAGTTTTATGATTCCATGAAAAGCTACCTGTCTACTGTAATGTTATTTTATTTTTAATCCACGGTTCAACACATGCTGTCTTCTTCATTGCATGTTTTTCCAAGGTGTTGATTTTGATAGATCTTGGTAATTCTTCCTGCGACAGCATGCATTTTGACACTTACCTTAACATTTTGCTTCTAACAAGTCAAAGAATTTTTTAGTCTTGAATTGATGATTCTATCTTTTATTCCATATCCAATAAGGAATGATTAAACAAAATAGTAAGAAAAACATAAAGTTAAACCTTTTCTGTATCTTCAACTTTAGCATTACCACCAGCAGTATTCATTAATTCTGTGTCAATCCGAAACTGAAATTTTCCAAGAAATGAATTAGGTGTATGCATAGGTAAGTGCACCTATTTTTATATAAAATTACAGGCGCGTGATTATGTTTGTTGGAACCCCATTACTAGGAATCTGTATCTGTGAATAGAAAGTTGCATTTTCCTGGAAAATTCACATCTTTGTGTACCTTAATTTGTTGCCTTTTTGTAGGTTCTGCTGACAGGACAGTAAAATTTTGGGACCTTGAAACCTTTGAGCTAATAGGTTCTGCTGGGCCAGAGGTAATTTTATGCCTTAAGAAATACCTTTTATCGTCAACTTGGGAACATAAATCTTTTCTAGTGCTTTTTCTTATGAGAGAATGCTTTTTGTGGAACCTGTCTCCCTTTAGACAACTGGAGTGCGTTGTTTGACCTTTAATTCTGATGGGAGGACTCTACTCTGTGGATTGCATGAAAGTTTAAAAGTAAGCTCTCTCTCTCAGTATATATATATATAGAGGTAGTTCTTCAGGTCTACTGGTTTTACTAAATTTGCAACCAACTTTTTAGGTTTTCTCCTGGGAACCAATAGGATGCCCTGATTCTGTGGATGTGGGATGGTCCAAGTTGTCCGATCTCAATGTTCATGAAGGAAAGCTTCTTGGCTGCTCATACAATCAGAGTTGTGTGGGAGTGTGGGTTGTAGATTTAGTAAAGGAAACAAAATCTCTTGAAAGGTTGTCAGATTTTCAAAATTCAGATCACGGGAAGGAGTTTTCTAAAGAATCAAAGGTTTTGCCGAGTAAGCTGTTTTTTGAATCTTTCAATTCTTGGTTCAGTGTTGGTTTTGGCTATTGTATTTTTCTCTTTACTTTATTCTTTTAAAAAATTGATTTAAAATCATTCCTTAAGCTGGATTGTGACATATGTTCTTCATTCCTGGTTCAACATTCTAATTGAAGCGACGGGAAGTGCACCTGGTACTCCTCAAAGAGCGAGCTTAAACACTGGGTTGAAGGCAACCATTACCGGTTCAATAACAGTTCCTAGCACAGCAGCCCCAAAGAGGAGTTCTATGAAGGTCCATTCAGCTGTTAATGTTCCAGTCTTGAACAAGGCAGACGTAATTCCTGTAATTGTCCCCAGAACCAACTCAAGATCAGAGCAAGTTGCTGGCTCCAGAAAAGAAATTGATATTGCCGCAAGGACAATGCCATTTTCTTTGCATTTGAAGACAACTGATTTCCGGAAATTTTCAAATAGCAGAGAAGACATGGACCAGCCAACTGCCTCTATCCAATCTGCTGAGACCACAGGTTGCAAGGCAACAGAACTGATCAGTGTCACTGATAGGAATATTTCTCCTGCAGTTAAAGGTTCGATTCATGGACTAACAACTGCTGAACAATCTTTTGGATCTGGAAACTATAAATCAGATTCAACATTAGAGCCACCCACTAGTTATCAGAAAGAAAACTGTAAGTGTTACTAATTAAGAAAAAATTATTTGCCGCTGATTGTCAGTGTCTGTGTATATATGTATGATGCTGTTGTTTTGTGGCTGCTTCATAGTTGCCATTCCGTCATTTAGCTTGTTATCTGTATAGAAATAATTTTTAATAATCAGATAGATCGGAACTCAAGATTTTTCTTGTAAAATTTGAAGTAAGATTGTTGCATTTCAATTCTTAAACCTTTCTTTCATATATTTGATCATTATAAATGCACTATATGTTTTTAGTCTTTTAGTCCAACAATATGAACTAGCCTTTCCTTTATATAACACAGATATGATGACATTTTAATCAGAGGATTGAAGGGGATGGTTGATTGCTTCTTTAGATGTCATAGGGTTTCAAAAGACAAAAATTAAGGTTTCAAGGTAGGATCCTTGTGTAGATAAGGAATCCGGTCTGATTTGAGCTCCTAAAGTTGCTGATGGCTGTCTTTACTCAGCTGTTTACCTGTCACACATGTTTCACAATTTGATAGGCTGTTGCATTGAGAATTTAGGGTTTCTGCATTCTTTGGGAATGCTTTTGAAACCTTCCTTTTGGCTTAGAAATCTATCAAATCAAAGTGTACTTATATGGTGAATAGTTGGTTTACAATGGACTTGGAATTGGCTCCCATTATGAACTTGATGGGTGAGGGTATTAAAAAGTACTTAAGCCTTCTGGTTTGCTTTCTGTAGGATGGCAGCGACACATTTATTTATAGCTTTAAGTGACTTGCTTTACCATGGACTGATTTATAAACAACTGCAACTATAAGGTTTACAGATAATATTTTGATAAGGTACAGTTGAAAATGCTATAGAAGAGGCTTCATTTTGATAGTATCTAGGTTGCTAGAACTGAGAAACTTGTTCCATGAATTTCTAGGTGCAATTGGTGTGTAGTGAGCAAATAATGCTTTGCTGGTACTCCACTGAGGTTTTCTGCCGTTGCTTAATTTAGCTTATTTTCCAAGAGATTAAATATGCTTAGATCTATACCTTATATTTCAGATCTATATTCAAGTTACTATGATCAATCATTTTTATTTAAGATGCTTAGAATGACAATGAATCTGACTTTTTATTAAGATGCTTGGAATGACAATGCCGGGAATGCCTTAGTTTTATGAAAAAGGCACCAAGGTTGGTTTAGCTGATCAAAACAGCTCTTGCAACTTTTATATGGCAGCCTAAGCTAGTTAAAATTCATCACCTTTCTCAAAATGGCTGATAATCATGCTGATACATTGCCCGTAGTGATTATGTCAACACTGATATCTGATTCAAGAAGAAACATGGCTTATATAGCTTGAAACAACATTAATAAGAATCCAGTAAGCATCCACCTTTTTGGCTGGTGGAAGGGTGGTTTCATGAAATGGATAGGGATGATGCTGAAAATGAAGAGTGAAATATGGATGTTCGTGCAGTGTTGGTGGAAGAAATCATAGGGCTGTTTACCCATTCAATAGATCATGATTCCCATCGTATTCTCTATGTTTCATTGACTCCATGAGTTGGACTTTGATTTGCTTGGTACATTTGTGGCTTTGGATTGGCATACTTTTCACACTTTTGTCAGTTGAAATGGAATGCGCGGCTCCAATGTTGAAAATATTAATGTTTCTTCCAGGTGAGACTCGAGGACATAAAATAAACAGAGATGCACCCTCCATTGAAAGCCAGAAAGGAGGTATTGCTGTTCCTGATTGCAATATGAGGTTTGTCAATAATGCAAATATGCCTAATCTATTTCACATTAAATATGTAGGAAGAATGCGTTCACTTATGATAAACTGGGAGAAAAGGGGAAGCTCTCCTAGCTATGAGGGACCTACTTCTGGCATTTCTGCTGGGACATCATCTGTGGTGAATGTGCTCCCTCTTAATATGGTAGGATTTGATTTCAACTTTTGTACTTGTTCCATTCTCTTTCATAACTTTCTGATCACCTGAAGACATGCGCTACTATTTTGGGTTTCAGGACTGTATTCCATGTTTTCAAAGTGTTATGCAGAACATATCATGTCCAAAAAACATAAAAACGAAAAGGACCTGTTAATTGATTATGTTTGATTCTAGGTCTTTATCTTCCGTACAAAAATGATCTATCATTTTATCTTTGCTTGTATGAATGAAACAATTATTAATTGAAAATTTTCACATCCCTCACCTTGTTCTGTTATGGATGATATCAAATATGTGCTGTTTACTATTCATAAATATTTTTTTCATCAGTACTGCGATCAGAACATCAATTTTACATTTTATGGTGCCAATTCTGATATCTCTATGCACTCAATTTCCTCAAAAAGATGACATTTTAGTTCAGTGGCACTGCCTATGATCTAACTAGAAATGTTTCTGGTTGGAAAATGGAGGATAAACTGTTCACGTGGAGGGATACAAATTTATTTCAGTTGAGGATACACCTAGTTTACAAACTTTGTAGAGGATACACCTAGTTTACACCTATGCTTCTCACATGGCATAGAAGAAAGTTTGTACACACACGGGGTGTAATTTCTACTCCAGCTCATGTTTTCCAATATATTTTTTATGTGCTTGTTTAAGTCTTCTCATTTCATTCGCTTTAAAGATGCTGATTTATACACCTTTTTCATCTGTTAATAAGTTGAAGTTCAAACAGAGAGGACGTGCCCCATCCATCGAAAAGGAAATGGTTTCTGCTAGTGACGAGGATGTTATTGCAGACTTAATGGAACAGCATGATCAATTTGTCAGCTCTATGCAGTCTCGTTCTGCCAAGTTACAGGTGACTTAGCTGGATAAGTGAGTGTGTACGTGTGTGAGAAGTGTAGACATAAACGTAATATTTTGCCCATTCAAGGGCAGGGGAGAGCTGGTGACAGAAAACATCGGCGTCTTTGTTTTGGCATTTCTTGACATGATTCCACATGAGAGATGGAGATAAATTCATTACCAATAAAGTTACTATGCATGTTTATGAATGCAAGTACCTCAAATTGCAACTGTAATTTGTTTCTGTCCCTAACTGATAAATTGCCTTTTAGCATCTCCATAATTTTTTTTTTATTCTTATCATAATGATGGATTCAATCAGAGCACCCTCCCAAATTGCTGGTTATAAGCTCCTATCTGTACTTGCTTTATCCCTTCCAACTGCAAGTTAGTTGTCACAATCTAGTTATGACTTTCTTATTGATATGGTAGAAACAAACTGATGCAATGGTGTAACCTGTTTTCTGCAAGAAATACACAGCATTGACCCTACAGATTCTTTGGTTTTGGGGCCATCTCTTATCTTTTGTAACATATGAGAACTTAGAAACTGCATGCTACATTTATTCTCCATTTAGCCATCATGTGCCCCCCTTTTATTTTCTCCCTTTTGTACTTCTGTTAATATGTTTGCATCCAGCTAGCTGCCATTGAAAGGTTGGTGAAACTTTTCTATGCTTTCCTGTAGGTTGTCCATAGATATTGGGAGAGAAATGATGTAAAGGGGGCCATTGGTGCAATGGAGAAGATGGCTGACCACGCCGTAAGTTCCCTTTTCCCTCCTCTTTTCTCACTGTATTTAATAAGCATATTTGGATACTACAGTTCTTTTAACATTCATTCTTAACCTTTAGTTTCTTTCCATATGCTGTAACTCGCAGGTCCTTGCTGATGTAATCAGTATTGTGGCAGATAAAATTGACACTGTCACATTGGATATATGCACATGTCTCCTGCCTCTTCTTACTAACCTGCTTGAAAGTGACATGGATAGGTAGGTTGTGCTTTGTAATACTTGTCAGTTAATCAACTTACAGCTGTTGGTCTATGTGTTTTCCATCATAAGAAAATGTAGTTTCCAGTGGGCAGCACCAAGTGTTGGTTATTTTCAAAAGAAAGTGCCAATAGCGAGGATTCATTGCTAAACTATCTTGTATTTAGGCACTCGAGCATTTCACTGGACATGCTGCTGAAGCTGGTGAGGACATTTGGTTCAATGATCTATTCGACTCTATCAGCATCAACATCTGTTGGTGTGGATATTGAAGCAGAGCAAAGGTGTGCACCTTTTGTAATGTTTGCAATTGTTTTTTCTATGAACACAACAAAAGTTGCTTTGAGACGCTGCTTATGTGGTTCACAGGTTGGAACGTTGCAATATCTGCTTTCTAGAGCTTGAGAAAGTCAAGCGTTGCCTGCTTACCCTTACAAGGTAGCTTCAATTTTCTTAGCGGGCTTGACAACTGCTGCTTTGATATCCCAATGTATTGTGTCTGGATTCTTTTATTCTACTCTCTGTTTTGTTCAATAGGAAAGGTGGTTCAGTTGCGAAGTACGCCCAGGAGCTAAATCTAGCTCTTCAAGAAGTATCATGACCTAACACCGTTTCTTCTGAGGGGCGACTGTGAAAGTTGTTTTTAGCCTACATGGATTGGATTATGATTTCTTTATGGGAGGAGCAGAGTGTGCTTTTGTAGGAGTTAAAACTGCTTGCCATACATCGGCTAATATAGTTCCAAGTTTTCTGCCTTGGTTGGCCCCAGAGCTCCATGTACCGCTGATTCTATCTTATTTACTACTGAAACTTGAAAGCTAACATAGGTGTATCTCCATCTGCCATCGGTTGCTGCAGTCCTGACAATCTTTCAATTTGGGAAAGGATTTACCCACTCAACATGTAGGAAACAGATTGTAACCTTGGCACTGTATCAATTCATTCTTTTTTGAATACCTATCGAAAGAGGAAATAGAGCAAACTGGTTTTAAGTGTGTACGAATATGTTGCGGCTACTCGTCGCCTCCGTTACCACCGCTTTTGTTCTCTTTTTTCTTTTCAAACTGAACAGCTTGTTCTGTTTCGGCCTTTTGTGCACGCGGCTGTTTTGGACTTTATCTACAGCTGGCCTAGCCAGTTGCACGAGTAAAGGCCCTGCCAGGGGCCTAGAAGCTCCCATATGGGTGCTGGACCAACATGCCCTGTTACGAAAGCCTAACTTCAGAGGCCTGTTGGACCCAAGCCAGCCAGAACAAAACCAGCAATTAAACAGCGTAAGCTTCAAAGAAGCACGCAGCAAGATCAGTAACCGATGCATGCAAATTAAATTAAATTAGAATTAGAATTATTAAGAAAAAAAACTAAAAGAGGTCAGATATGTACTGTGTATTATGAGGTATTTTACCGTGGACTTTAACAGTGTACTAATGATTTTTCCCTTGCTATGGAAAGCTTGATTGTTTTGGAAGGTTATTTTTTTTTTCTTTTTTTTTTACTACCTTTTTTACGTTCCTACCGCGTATTTTATTCCTCTCTTTTTTCTTTTGACTTATTGCACCAGAAACACAGCTTTCACTCCAGACCTCAGAGGGCCTGGATTTGGTCAGGAAAAACAAAAATAACCTAGAACCCTTGATTAGCTTTTGTGGCAAAATAACCAAGAGAGGTTGAGTTGGAGAAGGACCAAAAGCACAGCTTTCACTCCAAGGGCTTCAATCTAGTCAAGAAAAAAAAACCCTGAACCCTTTATTAGCTTTTATAGCAAAATAATAGAGATAGAGGGCTTGAATCTCTCTTCCTCTTCTACTTCAACCAGGTGCTATGAGTAAAAAAAAAATTATTTTTCACTATGCATCTTCATCTCCTTCGACCAGGTTCAACTAAAGAGGCTTGAATAAAAGATCAATAGCCAAGTTGTTTCTTCAGATTTCCATCTTGAAGTCGTTTGATTTTTTTTGCGTTGTTGATTTTAAGGTTTCACCAAGGGTTTCTTCCTTTTTAGGTTTTGAAAATTTACAGTTTTTTTTTTTCTGTCGTAATCATCATCATCATCATTATTATCTCATTGGTTGATTGATTTGGTTTGGTTCTGTTGTGATTTCGCGTCTTTCGTCCCATGTTGATCTATTTTGCTTGGGCCCTTGGGCTTGACAATCCATTTTGAGAGCTGGTCCAGTTTGGAAACACCTAATCTGTATAGAGAATTAGAGCTTGATTCATATGGTTCCCATGCAGAGATCTCCTGTGCGAGGGATGCAATATGAGTTTCATGCTGGTTTTTTTTTAAAAAAATAAATTCTTGAATTTTCTTTGGATTTTTACAAGTCTGTTGTCTCTACGTTCTTCTAACTGTGTGGCTATTCTTAATAAAAAGAAATAAAAAATCAAAGGTATAAGAAGCATCATTGCTTAATTTGGTATTGATATTGTGGTAACTTTTTGTTCGAATTTGAAAAGAGTTGTTTTAAAAAAAGTATTTTTAGCTGAGGTTTGTTTAGTATTTATATATGTTTGGTTAAAACTATAGTTGAAATTAAGGTAAAAAAAAAACTAATTTAATGTATTTGGTTAAAAATACTTTTCAAATTGAGGTTGTAAAATAATATCAAAAAATATATATTAATATTGATGGTTTTTAATTTAAATATTGTAAATTTAACTACTGTCATTACATCATGAAATAAATAATATTTTATATAAAATATTTTCTATTGTTCCATTAAACTATCTATAATTACATCACGTATGAAATACATTCGATGAGGATATAATTTTCTTGGTTTCTTAAGGACTCAACAACATTAGATAAGATATCATCAGGAATAAAATTGAAATTGCGATCCCCGTCTAATTTATCATTAGTGTCATTAAATGATGTTAAACACTAATTTTTTAAATAAAACACAATTAAAAATAAAAAATAAAATTTTTTATTTTATTTTACTGGGTCGGATAGGTTGATAGTTATGTTTTAAAATATATTAAAATAATATTTTTTTTATTTTATAAAATTTATTTTGATATTAATATATAAAAATTTAATTTAATTTTTATTTTTAAAAATAACAATAATTTAACCATAATCAAACATGGTCATAATCATCATTTATAAAAAGAAAGCTAGTGATGGCTTGGCATTGGCATATAGAGAAAAGAATTTCTATGATAGTAAAGTATAATAAATTAGTTTATGCGGGTATAAATATTTTTCACCCCATGGATTTAATTTCTTAAGATAGGTAGAGCAGAGCTCAATTATTTAATTTTCAAATTAGAAATCAAATTTACTGAAACAAGCGTGAAGCATGTGAAAGCTGCTTCTTCTCATCTTGCATTGCAAACACAGGCCCATGAACAGTAAATGCTGTTTTTTTTCTTTACCATACGTTTGGCTCTTGCCTTTTGCTTCAAAGGCAAACGCCTCGTCGTAAACAAACTGTCTTTCACCGGGATCAAAGCTACCCATGAACTAGGACCCAGGGACCGAGCATAAAGGTCATCTAGTACAAGTCACGATATAAAGTAACCAATCGAGATTAGCCTTCAAAACAATATAGCGGACGGATTGCATGCCCTCAATAAGTTCCTCGTCTTAAAAGTTAAAATGCCAGTAAAATGTAAGAAATTTCACATCACCACAAAAGTTGGAGTAATATTACTGGTAAACAGTAACAAACAGGCAACTGGCCTCTGAAACATGTCTAGTGCTTCGACACCAAATCCAAAACATATGAACAGCCTCCATAAGAATGCTAAGAGAATAAGTCCACAGCTCATTCCATTGAGAAAACTATGTTTTTGCGGATCTTCAATTCAAAGAAAAATGCAAAGCATGAAGATGAAAGAAATGGCAGGGCAGAGGTCTGAGAAAGATCCAAAAACCACAGTACAAATATTTAATTGATCTTCAGTTCAATCAGAGCCATACTAGTGATC
Source organism: Populus deltoides (assembly GCA_015852605.2). Classification (NCBI taxonomy): domain Eukaryota; kingdom Viridiplantae; phylum Streptophyta; class Magnoliopsida; order Malpighiales; family Salicaceae; genus Populus; species Populus deltoides. The sequence continues at coordinate 22,213,144 of CM027579.2, forward strand.
GTTAATTCTGTCAGAGCTGTACAATAGCAAACAGCTTTTAATTGAAAATTGTCACAAGCTAGAAAAAGCAAATCATCAAATTTGATTACATGCAATAGAAGAATCAGAACAGCGTATGGCAAGTTTGATGTAACATAATTCTAATTGTCCAAGGAGCACTGAATAATAGATGCTCTGCATTGCATATGTATTATTGCATGGGTATAATATATGACTGCCTCCTTATTATACCAGATGAAGCAAAAACACACATCCTAGTCAGTGTTCCATGATTTCCTGGACTTTCCTTTCTACTCTGTGGTCCTAAAAAATTGGGAATACCCTTCACCATTTCCTATATTCTATCAATTCCCTGCTGTCATTTTCCAAAGATAACCAACCAACATTGAGCATTGAGATCCCACTAGATGGCGAGATACAATAAGGAGCAACCTCAAGATAAACTAACTAGAGGAACAAGACTAGGATCAAGTGCCCAAAGAGAAGTCAGAAACGAAGTGGATTAAACCCTAGCACATCTGCCAACATATTGAAATGCATCTCCAAAAATGAGCGCTTTGTCAGGAAGAGCAACCCTATGGGTCTGTGCAGGAAGGACTGGCTGGGGGAGGATGAATAGGGTAAAATGAAAGAATGGATGTTAACCCATCCATCTAATTGTTTGACTAACTATAGAGGGAAGGATAAAAGGCAATCCTTTGGAAAGAATAGAGGGATCCTTCCAAACCTTCCTTGGGTCCTAGCCCTTCTTTCCAAACAAAAGGAACACCCCATCCTCGCTTCTCATCCCTCTCTCTTTATCCACCCCTCCCTCAATGCCCTCCAGCCAAACACACCCTATAAGTTGGGAGTATAAGAGCTCCACCATTTCAAGCGCTAGCTTAGAATTGATCCTACCTACAATCACAGAAGCCTGTATATATAGGCAAAATAGATCAGATGTAGCACTGCAGTTGCGAATTTTAAAGAAGAAACGCCCCCTCAAAATAGCAATTAGTAAACAAGCAAAGAAAGGAAATTCCAGATAATAAGATCGTTAAATTGAAAGAAAGAGGAATGATGATGACGATGACGATTGTGAAGTGATAACAAGTAAAACTGATTGGATTGAAGAAGAACATATGTATATACACACCATTCATATTATAACAACAACATACATATTTTATTATGAAAATAAAAGGAAGAGCAAAGAGAGGTATTTTCCTGCCTGCCTGCATTGGATGATGATTGATATGTAAGAAGGCAAGGAAATGAGGATAGGACAGTTCAATCAAGGAATTCCAACTCATCCTCTCTGAGATGAGCAAAGAACTTGACTCCTCCTGAATGGACAAACTGAATCTTGTAAGGAAGATTAGCTGAAACTCGCCTCCCCTTCCACAGGTTCACGTACTGCTTCACCTCACCTTCCAATCCACACAGATCCAATTCCTCCGCCACTCGAGGCACGTGGTAAACCTTCAACGGAACCTTCACCCTAACCTTCGCTCCAATCTTCTTCTTCGCTTCCTCTTCCTCATCTTCTGTCACCATGGTTGCGGAATTGTTGGACCGTAAAGCCACCGAGCATGAAACTAGTGTTTTTCTTCTTCCTCTGCTACAAGTACTACTTGCTGCTGCTGTAGAGGAAGATGAAGATGTAGATGCTACTGTGGCAGTGCAGGTAGGAGTAATAATTGAGTAGCAGCAGCAGTTACGCCTTGGATTTGGTGAAAATAAGGCATTGGATTTGGATTTGAATTTGGTGATATCTGTGCAAGGGAAAGCCGAACAGGCTACGGCGGCTCCCGACGATAACGCCCCACTCGTGCCCATCGCGCTCCGTCTAGTCTAAAAAATGGGTAATCTAGTTCCTTCTCTTGTTTCTATTCTATTTCAATTTTGGAGCACGACCACACATCCAGTCCAGTCGGATATTGTTTGATTTATATATTTTTCGTCCTCAATGCCTACCTATCTATCTATCTATGCCTAATTTCTATCTCCACTCTTTTACCTCTCGGATTTTTACTACTACTATTTCACATTTTTTTAATTACTGTTACTTATTACCTCTCTCTCTCTCTCTCTCTCTCTCTATCTGATAATACCCCAATTTATTATAATAATAACAAAAAGCGAATGGAGTAAGTAAGGGGTCTATTCGATTCTTCACTACTCCTCCTTCCTCAGTTTCAAAACCTAAACTATTCTATTAATTCACCTAAAGCAGAGAGAGTTTGACATTTTCCTTTTTACTATTAATTTTGCTAATAAACACAGTGAGTAAACTCTTTTAATTATTCTCCAAACTCATTTTCTGAAGGGAAAAAGGTTAAAATAATAATAAATAAATAAATTGTTGGCCTGTAAAGATAGAAAATGATTCAAACGAAGAATCCACGAAAACGTGGCATGACATCAGTGGGCGCGGAGGGATTAAGAACCAGAGGTGGACTGCCCTCCTCCAATATTTTATGGATAGCAAGCAGCACGGACGTTGTCGTTATCTCCAAACTACGCTTTCATGTTTTGATATTATTTCTTATCATAACAGGCAGGCAGGGATCAACCCCACCACAATTCCCAAATGAATTGACTAGATAGGTGGGCCGTGATGCCTTATGGGCCGGGCTAATTTTTCTAACGAATTAATGTTCAGGAGATGATGAATCAAGTTGATTCGATGAGATATGAGATTAAAATGATACGTAGAAAAGAAATTTAAATTTTTTTTTGTAAAGATTAAAGTGTAATAATCTAATATTAAATATTAAATGATAAAATTAAAAAATAATTTTTTTTCAAAGTAATGTTGAAGAAAAAAATTGAGTCAACCCAAGTTAATTTAATTAAACCACCCACCACTCGTGATATATATTTTTTTAAAAAAAAAACTAGCATAAAAGACTGAAGTTAATAAAAAATGCTAAAAAATTTCAAATTAACTTCACTAATATGCACTTGAAATAACTCTATAAAAAAAACAATCGAAAGGTTTAAGGATCAATAATTTAATGTCAAATAATGAAATTGAATAAAAAATTCATTTTCATAAAAAAATATAGAAAAATAATTTGAGTCAACTTGGATTAACTTGACTAAACTACTACTCGGAATATAAAATTGAGATAATCTCATAAAAAAATGAAGGAAACAACAAAGCTCAAGGCCTAATAACCCAATGTTTAATGATGAATTTGAACAAAAAAATTCAATTATTAATAAAAGACCTAAAAAAACTTAACTTAAATTGGCTTCAAATTATATGATCAAGATTACTCTATAGAAAAGTAGACAAGCAAAAAATCACGAACTAAAGTTGAATGTTTTGATTGCTATCTGTTATGTTTTTAATTAAAAAATAATGAGATGCTAAATTGAAAAAATAAAATAAAATAAGAAAAGAATTAAAAAAAATAGAAATCAAAATAATGGATCAAAATTAGATAAAAAATTAAATGAAATAAAATTTTTATTGAAAAAAAAAAAAAAATCAATAAAATGATAAAAAAAAATAGCAATCAAAAGAATGAGGATCAAGATTGGATAAAAAAAATAACGAGGGACAAAATTTTAAAAAAAAATCAAGAAAAGGATAAACACAAAAAATAAGCAATCAAAAGAATAAAGACTGAATTGGAAAAAAAAACTAGGGGTGGAATTGAAAAGAATAACTTCAAGAAACATTAAAAGCAAAACAAATAGCAATAAAAAAATAAAAAATAAAATTAATATAAATACAAATAAGAGAACATAATTGCTTCTTTGTTGTGTGCACATGCCTCCACCAACACGAAGAGGAATACACACCGCTCCAAACACCGTCACATACGGTGGAGTTCTGTAACTATATAGTCTCACATGTGCTGTCTAAAGGGCTTGAGAGTCTTCAGGCATTGACGTGTTAATTTTTTTTAATAATATTTGAATTTTTAAAATTAATAAATAGCCCCTAGACAAACAAAAAAAAAAAAACACAACAATAAAATGTTGTTGGTTAAAGTTTCTTTTTTTAATTTTAAGATCAATTATGTCACTTCATTGTTTTAAAAAATAAAAAATAAAAATACCCCTTTGTACAAGTCTAATGTTTTTTTTTTCTTTTAATTGTATTAGCATAATTTAGCTGTGCAAGAAATATTGAAGAGATAAAAAAAAAACCACATGGTGAAAGTTATACATTTTTTTGAATTTAAAGACAACAAAATTAGTTTATTGTGCTAAAAATATATAAACCAATTTATCCTAAATTAATTTTGTAATGCTCAATAGATTCTCTAGAAAAGACATTTTCATCCTCAAGCTTTGTTAGTTTTTTTTTAGAAAAGCATAAATATTATTAAAATGTTTCAATGAACATCACAATGATTTACTAATTGCTTTTAGTTTTTTTTAATAAACCAAAAATAGACGATTTATTGCTTGATACTTGGGACGCACGCACGCTCATCAAGCCTATCACAAACGTCGGGTCTAACAAAGTCAGCCCAGTTTCGATTCTATATACTATTGCTTTTTTGACTCTGTTTATTTTTTAAATAGTTCTTATAATTATAATTTTAAAAAAGATAAGTGTAAAAAAATAATGGTTAGGTGTGATTAGTTGAATTTAAATATGTATTTGGTAAAAATTATGGTTGGAATTTATGTATAACAAAAAATATATATAAAATGTTTGATAAAAGCATAAATGCGGTTGCTTTTCAAAGTGTTTTTTATTTGAAAACACATTAAAATAATATATTTTTTTAAAAGTTATTTTTGATATCAACGCATTAAAATAATCTGAAAATACAAAAAATATATCAATTTGAAACAAAGAAAAAAATAAAAAAATTTTAATTTTTTTTAAAATTGTTTTTGAAACGTAAAAACAAAAACTTAGTTAAAAAAATATATAAATACTACTTCATGTATAAAACATAATTTAGTTTACTGTGTTTTTGTTCACATAAATATAAAAACCAAAGAAAAACAAACACATCTCCACAAACGTATAAAACACAGTTAAATAAGGTTACGACATCCCCAAAAACGGCTACGGATGGTGAACCAGGTCCTCGCACCAACTTCGCTTTAGAGTCTAAACACAAGTTCTCCTTATAGTTCTCAGAATTCCCAACATAAACTCGGAAAAAAAACAATTCAAAGCTGTGCCACTAATCCAATTACTTGGGGAAGATAATATTTAGAAATTTATCATAACAAATAATCAGTATGAGAATGATAAGTTTGAAATCCAAACATAAATAGTAAACTCTCAATTATTTAAACAACATGAGCAGTATTTAAAATTAAAAATATATAGAATTTAAAATTAAAAAAATACATGATTCTTACCTTGATTAAATTTTAGAAATGCAATGACTTCATGACTTCATCCACTTGGATTGCATTTCTAAGATACATATCTTTGTTTTTCCAAACTTTTTTTTAAAAAAATTAGCGTTTCTAAGATATATATCTTTGTTTTTCCAAACTTTAAAGAAAAAAATTAGAGCCGGCTCGCCTGGATTACCCAAGGTCGTAAATCAATCCATCAACCAAGTTTTAACATGTTTTTTTATTTATTGATCTTTTTCCTAACCCGAACCAATCCAGTCACCAAGTCCACCTACTAGACTGGTCCAGATTTAATAATAATTTTTTAAATTTGCCCCTTTTCGACCGCCCGGAAAAAAAAAAACACCCTCCTATCCGGATGTGAACACGTAGAGGCACTGCGCACAGAAAGCAGTCTGACAAATGGGAGTGGAAAGAGAACCAAATGCTATACAATATCACAATGACATGAACAATTTCGGTTATAATCACAGAAGAAAGGGAATGATGTTTTCCAATACAAGAAGCACCTCATGCCAACAAAAGAAGAAAGGGGGCAGCGTATATGGGCAAACTAAAGGGACATAATAAAATAAACAAGCAGCAACTAATACACAACCGCACAAAAAATTTACAGGGATCTCAAATGATTCAATGGTGATGGGGCTTCAAATGAAAAAAAAAAAAAAATTAAAAAAAGATGAAAAAAGGGCCACAATTTTTTCTTCTCTGGTTCCAGGATCTATGCATATATCTAAACCACAACTCGCAAAGAGAGTGAAGTCCCCCTTTTCTTTCAAAGAAATGTAGGGCGAGGCCTCATGATTGTTACATGGGATGGTTTGGGGACCGGCCAATGAGTCTGCACTGCTCTGGCAGCAATGAAGATATTACCTGCCCATTAAGTTGAAAGAGCTCACCATCAATTCCACAACCATTGTGTGCGTGCTTCCCCGCTTTTATCTTCACAGATTTTACCTGCAGAAGTTTAAACTAGATGGTATCAAGACAACTTAATTCATTTATGATGACCCTTGCTGCCTACTAAAACATGCAGCACCCAATATGTTGCATTTCTTGTATATGCACATGAATGCTTGAAAACACCCGCTACCTCTCTGCATCTCTGAGCAGGATTACCTACATAGTCAGGTCAAATATTGGCAAGCAGCCTTTTGATAAAACTCACATGTCGGTTAAAAAAAAACCAAAATTCAGCCGAGCACAGCATGTATGATATAGTTCAAAAAATATTAATCAACTTGATGATTGGTGTTTCAGACACTGCTCTTAAAAGAACAACTTGAATAACAGATCCTATAAAAACTCCAAAATAACAACAATGTGAACAAACTGGCAGGGCAGTGTAACACACTGTTCTGATCTCAAATAAGAGCATTGGATGAACCCAGCAACAAAGAAAAGCAATGGACAAGCATAGCCACCATAAAAAAACAAGATTCAAACTAGAAATTTTTTCAGTCATCTAAAGTCCCTAGGAAATTCAATTAAGATGCCAAAATTCATACTAACATCATTGACAACCATAATGCAATTACCTAGACTCAATTTGCTGCTTCATTTTATGAATGCAAAAGAATCATTAGGGGTACCTGCTCATACCTTAATATATTCAACATATGGGAGAGAAAGATGTTGACCCATCTGCAATAGCAAGAAAAATCTCAGTAGCCTCAGTCGCCCACTACCATGAACTAAGAGCATATCCATGGTGTTGTCATCATGCTCTGCCCTCGGTGCTACCACCTGAGAACTCTGAACAGTTCTGCAAGCATGATTGCAAACCATGATACCAAGAAATTGTCCCTTTCTAAATTCCCATTTATCCTCAAACCTAGGAATGACTTCCTTTTTCATTCCTGCTTCTATATCATCTGATGGCCCTGGCAATTCAATAGGATTTTCAACATCCCAATTAGGTTCAGTATCCCACTTTGGCTCAGCATCCCAAATTGGACCAGGATCAGATAATGTTGAAGATATATCCTCTCTATCATTTGGTGCGGCATTTCCCCAGGAACATCGAGAAGGATCATGTGTAGCAGTCAATCCTGTCCATCCTTTATCGGCCCTCGACTTTGACCTAGTCCTTGGCCAGTTTGGAGTTGTTGACAGTGGTAATTGTGGATGAATAACTTCTGGCTCTGCCATAACATTTGTCCTCCCTGATGACAGGCGTTTTGCTTTTGGATCTAAGCCACGCACATACTCGGATGGTTCAGTGCTAGCACGAGTGCTACTGCAGGTTGTATCCAAGTCCCCTCCAGACATTCGACTTGGAGTCATTATTGAGTCGATACTTGATAAACTAGAGGCTCTGGGTATGCCATCTTTGTTAGATCTCCTCATCACATCAGTGTACAAGTCTGACATGTCAACTATGTCTCTCTCAGCTGACTGTTTTCCATCCCTGTCCTCTCTTGATGCAGGAAGATATTCCACTTCATAGCTGTACTTTGGCAAGCATAAGAACTTGAGAAATCCAGCAACAAAATATCGCAATGGACCAAAGCGTTTCTGATATTTCTCAGAAAGTTCCAACACTACACATGAAATAAGTACAAGTGAATGATAAAAATTTCTATCATGCATATTAAAATTCAAAAAGTATCTAAAGCATCATGTGTCCATTACAGAAACTTTTTGTCCACAGTCTGTAAAGGTCAAAATATTAAATAATACAACAACTGGCAAAAGAAACAAAGATCAGCCAATGGCTCATGCTACTCACTAAATTTAACAGATAACTGGAAAGTTGCAATCCAATCTAGCCTCTAAGTTATAGGATGGGATCACTTATCCTAGACCTTTTAAAATGTATCCTTTCTTTCCATAACAATTTCTTATCTCTTGGATAGACTCTCACAATAACAAATCAAAATGTTTACTACCTCTTGGATATTATTAGTCCAGAGCACGTACCAAACATCAAAGCACCCAGTATTGTTATTACTACAAACATTAAAACAAAGCTCGCGGACATTTGAACAAAAATAGATGTAAAAGTGTTGTAACACCAGGACTAATAATATCTAATCTTATTTGCGAGTATAAAGCTCATAAGATTATTTGGTTGTGGCATCAGTAATGATATAAAAAGAACGAAAGGAAAAATACTTATAAACACCGCCAAGAATTTTTTAAAACCCAAAGGAGGTAGCATTTTGTAGATTTTATAAAGTAATCATGAATATATGATCTGTTGGATCAAATCTCAATGAACTGAATTCACAGTGAAAGACCTTTTAACAAATCTTGAGTACCAATTCCCTTTCACTTGTACATCAATTACTTCACATGGATATTTGTTTCCGTGGAACATTTATTTGTACCAAAAACAGTTATGCAAGGTTGATTGGTTTAAGGATCTTGAATTCAATTATATGGTTCCAAAGGCAATAAGAAGCTAAACCTATAAATTTTCAGTGGTTGTTAGACGATTAATTGCAACATTGTGAACTCACCATCACTGACAAAGCCATAATATGAGACTGTCATTCCAAAGTGTATAACACCAGACTGTATCCACTTCGACAGCAAAAACATCTGTAGCAGTGAGACCCCCTGAAACCAACAAAAAGTACGTCTATGGTGAGCTCACTAGGCATGCCATGAAGTAGAATTTTCACAAATATAGAAGTTCATAGGAAAGAACTTCATTAGACATCACAATTTCAGACTTAATGCACCCATGCAGACACTCACGTGCATGTGTGCGGAAAACAGCAGCCTTTCGGTCAATAAGTTTGAAGGTGATATCAGTACTAAAAAGCCAATACAATTTCTTAACTTGTTTTCTGAGGCGCAAGGTTTCACAAAAGAGCTTTTAAAGAGAAAGGTAGAGCTTGCTTCACTGACAAAACAAGCAATGATCTTGCAACGTGAAAACTCCAGTTTGACTATGATAATATCAATTCCACTAATCACAAGTTGCGGAGAAAAATGCATAGGCTTCTGGTTAAAATAATTGGATGAATTCACCATAGAATCAATTACAAAAGTCCAAACAACCTTCCAGTAGTAAATGCAAATTCTCAATAAATCATCTCAAGCACCATTGAGTCGAAAGGAATTTGACTTCCCCTCATTTTTCATATAGCACATCAGGAACTAATGTGGATCACATGCCATCTGAATCCCAATGTCTTGCCCTGGATGGCATGCTACAGAATGTTCCTCGCCCAATGTGAATAATCCAGTTCAACTCTCCAGTTTCATGGCTGGGCACAGGAGCCTCGAGAGATGGATTCTTCATCTTAGATATGCTAATATAGGAAGCACGGGCTCAAAAAATACAGTAGAAAGCAACCAAAATTCAGGACAGTTTTGAGCATTCATTTCTGCTCCCTATTTTCTTTTTTTCTTTTCTATTTTCTATTTTTCTTCTAAATTTAACCTACACCACCAAAGCAGTGTCCAAGAAAACACCACCACAATCTTGTGTATAGAATTGGCGCTCCCTCAGAAGCCTAGTGCTGCTGTACCCAAAATGTCAAACCTATGCAAGACACTTGACCTACTACTTCCATGCATCAATGACTTTCATAATGAAAAATCATACATGTTAAACAGTCTCAATTTTGACTAAGGATTTACAGAAACAGCATTCATCTATGATAGACTAATCAAAACATTTCCAAACATGATTATCTACACATTTTTATGAAAAAATTACCTTCACAATAGATATGGCAGCTGAAATTGGATCTCTAACCCCTAGAACAGTCCAAATAAGTGAATTATCTGAACCAGCAGGTATAATTCCAATTGGTATCGAAATTCCTTCTTTCTGGTTATCCCTAATAAGCAGACCATTTAGAACCTGCATGATTACAAAGATCAAATAACTTGTTCAACATGCAGAAACAGACCACCATCAAGAGTATTATGATTCAGTGTGAATACACAATAAATATACAAAGACGCATGCATGAAAGCCATCACATATTGTCATTATGCTCTCATAGAACACCACCCAGATACTCCTTATAAGAGCAATCACATTTTTGCAACAAGTAATTCTGAAGATGTGGTAAAGCATTTGCTAGCAAAATCAATCTTAGCATTTAAGTTGGGCTTTCAGAGAGAAGGGGGGGGCATTATTTGTGGGTTTTGATCGGCTTGAAAAGTGCATGCATCTGTGAATGCATGACAGAGATGGAGGCAGGGGCCAAGGAGGGAGACCTGATCTCCTGATCTCCATGGATGTGTATCCTCCAATCAATGAATAGGTAAATTAGTGTCAGAAATTTGGTGCAACCTGGCAGGGCTGCATAAACAGCAAAAGTCAAGCTAGTGAAGGACTGATTAGTACAGTATAGAATTTCAAATAAATGAAACCATCCTCGTCATGCAAAATTTTCCTCTCCTTTATCCCCAAAAAATCTTACGATTGCTGTGTAATTGTGTATTCTAAGTTCCCTTCACTTCAACAGTGTTTGTATTGCTCACCAATATTTAACAATATTTCTCTGCTCTTCAACTATAGGCATTTTTATCAGCATGCTTGGATGAGGATTGATATATAACAGTGAGCAGTCCCTTTCTACAACAAAATAACTAATCTAGACCAGACCTGTCTCTTTAACACGATAAAACATTTTCACATCTACATAGTTATATACAACAAGCTGTCACAACAATTGTTATTATGCATTGCCCTCAATTCTTAAATGCAGCTGATTTTGATGAAAAAACCAAAACCTATGACCAACCTGGCAACTTGAAAACTTCAACAATATAAACTAAGGCCCAAACTATCATTGGAAAAGGTCTGCTTCTTGATGTACAGCACACATGATACAGTTGTTCCCATAAGTATTGGACATGTTTCTATGCAGGACAGCTTTTCCATGAATGATGTAAATCTTTCTCTGTTAACAAGTATTGAATGCAAACTTGACTGCATTCAATAACGCATTCCTATCACAAAGATCCAAACCAATTTACTCTTCCTCTCAAACAAATCTAGTTTCTTTTATCAAATTCTTCATGACTCACTATTAAATCGAGAAAAGTAACTGTAAAGGTCAATAAATCAAATCCAAGCTAAGAGCATGGCATGATTCAATGACATCTGTGCAGGAGAGCATAGTACTCTATAGTGTGACATTAAACTATATGCATATCTGAACATTCAGCAACAAGAAATTAAAATTGGTTATTCCCCTGAAGTGGTAAAAGACTTACCTCATTAATTATTCCATCACCACCAACGCATATAATTCCTGGAAGAATATGTAGTTGTCAGGATAAAGATGAGAGAGATCATAAAAAAGGGTAAGCAAAACATAAATGCGAAATGTTATCAGGCGATGCATTGAGTAATAATACCATCAGGACAAGTGCTGATATCAACAGTTGAAGCAAGCTTTTTAGCATGGCCAGCAGACGTTGTTTTGACTACCTCCAATTTGAACCCCGCTAGCTGTCATTAAATTATTGACATCAATATATATCAGAGCAAAGCATGCATTCATTCTCAGCATGCTGATGTAATGCAAGGAGCGGAAAAGGATCATGTCTTAGCAGAAAAGAAACATGAAATAAGTTGGACAAGAAAAGTGAGGAATATCCAGTACACATGTTGTATCAATGTTTGGGATTCAGATATGGTGAGGTGAGGTTGAGTTTTTTTTGTAGGCACAATCCTCTTAAAACACAAACCACACCTCACTAAAAGCTAAAAATACATGCTTTTTGTTAGTTTTTTTGTGGGTCCCACCAAATAAACCCAACCACGCCCCAATCCCGAACACACCCGAGCATGTTGAGATGAGCTTTGTGCATCATTGCATTGACAATTACATGAAAACCGAGAGCAAAAATAAAGAAAAGACCTTAAATATTGGTTCCACAATTCCATGGAAAACTTTAGTTGAACGACCGCGCCCCGAGCGTGGATTTAATATGACCAGCATTTTGGGAGGGCTCTTGCACTTGAAGAGCAGTTCAGGCGGGGGGTCAGTGGGAAGTAACTCAGAAGAAGCTTGCTTCTTCGATGAAGCCAAGGGATGGGGCAAACAATTAATATAGCATTGCTGATCAGCAAATCCACCAACCCATTGAAGGGCCTCTTCCACGCTAGAAGCCAAGAAACGGTAGTCTCTGCGAGTTCTTTTAGGCTTCATAAAGCAAGACAGCCCACAAGAGCTCTTTTTTATGGGATAAGAATGCACTGTAAAATGTCTGAGACCAACATTGTATGATACCTGTCAAAGCCATGTATGGGGATCATTGCTCAAGTTCTCGATGGTAAATTCTTGAGTACAGTTTAAAAAAAAATTGGGGAATGAAATTTGAATATTACCGAGATGACATGCTCAAGATAGAGCATATGAGAACCCCAAACTAAAGCTTTGCTTGTAAGCTTAGCATCAACTGCTTGTTGGTTGGTGACGTCAGCTTGATCTTTCGTAGTACTGGTATGATAGGAGGAAGAGGAAGAGGTGTTTCTTTTATCCAAAATGAGTTTCCCAGATAAGACAGCAGAGCCTAACAAATCGGAGTTTTCATCTCCTCCTGCAGCTGCTCCTCCACCTAAGTCTATTCTGTGCTCATCAATCTTGGGTTGGTTGAATGGAAACGGGTCATCAGCAACGGCCTCAGTACTACTCCTGGAATTGGAAGAGGCAGCCTTGAGCTTCTTGCTGCGTTTCTGTTTCTCAGGGAAAACAATTGGGGAAGAGTGCGTTGCTATTTGAGAGCACAAGCTCAATCTCCTCTGAGATTTATTAGTGTTGTTAGCAGGAGCAGTAGTAGCGTTGGAATTAATACCCGGATTATTCCTGGACACAAAACTCCCACTCTTACCC
>CM027579.2:22228785-22234785 GCA_015852605.2 Populus deltoides
ATTGTAAAATGTAAAGGGACATTATTATAACATAGGCATTGTTTGAGCAACTCAAAACAAAAATTGGCATAATAAACAAAAAGAGTATGGAAGCTCAACTTTTGAGTGAGAAGTGCAAATCTCACCAACTCATAAAGGGCAAAGAGTAACAAATGTTTGTCAACTCCTTGTTACATACAAGGACTCGAACAACTTAGTTAAGTATATGCAAAAAGATTTTATGAATCCATCTACGTATATAGACTCTGTATAAAAATAAATATGGTACATATCTTAAACACTGGGCCTTAGAAAGTAAATTTTTCTCACAAAAAAAGCAATCTAAGAGCACCTAAAGCCTTTAAATTTTCTTGGGCAAACATTGACCAAAATGAAAAAAAATCATCTACAATAAATAAAAAATAAAATTGAGAAAACTAAGCAAAAAATAAAATTCAAGATATCTCACATCGCAACACGAGTAATTTACTCCGATCATGTTTAATAAATTCCTCTATCAAAATAAATTTGTAGTAGAAAACACATAAAATTTAATAATAGAAACCATATACACATAAAATTTATTGAACAATAATTAAAAAACCAATGCAAGGGCGCAATATTATGAAAAATCTTATACAAAAATCAATATTAAAAAAATTTAATCTATATAAAATTAAGCAAAACCACAAATAAATTATACTCACCTCTCTAAAAACTAAACACACTCAAGATCATTTAAAAATAATCACAATTTAATTAAAAAATAAACCAAAAATTTATATAAAAAAATATACACAAATAATGCATTATTTAAAAAAAGAATATAAAAACTAGGCTTATTCACTTCAGGGGCTCGTGCAAGCCAAGCCCAACGCTTACCCAATGAAGCAACAACTCGCGCCTAAGCATACCACCCTGTGCCCTAGTAACGGGCCTTTTTTCAAAAAAAATTAATGGGAAGGATTAGACATTTTCTGTCCCAAATATTTCAAAAAAACATGTTCTTTATCAACCTAGATTCGTCCTGGTAGTGGCTCTGAAATAGGTTCGCTGTTTTTTTCACCAAAAATCCCATTTCAACCAATTTTAACCCAAAACACTTTAGAAACATCATAAAGGCCTTATTAAACCAATTAATGGCCACCAAAAAGTAAAAACCACCCAAAACCCAAAATCCACTGAAAAAAATTCTTCCCGAAAGCTTAGATATGTTATTTTATGTGTCTTTCAAGAGCTAAAAACATCAAATGTAATTATCCTCATCATATAAAAATCTTTGACACAAAAATTAAAAGCTTTGGTGCTTTAATCTTTCTCAAAGACCATTTTCTCTAGTCCATAAAGTGACTTCCTTCTCTTCTCAATAAAAATGACTCAAAAAAAGAGGAAAATAAAGTTAGTAAATTAAAAAATATATTGTCTTGAAATTCAAGGGACCGGATCTTCTTATACCCAAAACATATATGGGATTAAATGAATGTCTCAACAAAACATTCAACCCGGCCTCCTATGTTACTCCAAGATTTTCACTTTAGTCCTTTAACTTCAATTCAATCCTCCTCCCTAAAAATTATGTAATTGAGGGCTAATTTAGGTTCTAAAAAGGCCAAATCGCACAAAAATAAAAGTTTGAGGATCAAAGTGATTTAAAGAATACATTACTCCAATCGACAATGAATTATGAGAGAGGGAAACACTAATCTTTTAAAGGGCGAATGTCTTTAGTTCTATATATAATATTTGACTAGTGAATTTCTATGTTGCCACCTCTTAAAAACCTCACCCAAGTCAATGTAGAATGAATATGTTCATTAAACAAAAAAAAATTAGCATTTCTATAATTATCATTAATGTTATTTATTTAATTTTACTAAGTTATTTAAATCAGCCCATCATGGCTCAAATAATTTTATTTTTAGCAAAAAATAAATATACAAGCTTTTATAGATGCTTTTTCATTAAAAAAATCAATAAAACTAAAAAGCTTATAAGATCTAATTAAACAAATAAAAAGTATTTAATTTATAAATGTAAAATAGAAAGTGTTAATGATAAGAAAAGACTAAAATGAAAAATTAAGAAAAAGATATATATCAAAATATTTGATTTCGTAAGATCGGGCATATACCAAGTCATGTTTAATAAGTTTGTTTATTTGAATAATCTTTTATCTTGTAAAATGATTATTTGTGCCAATAAATGCCTACCTAATAATTTTTATTTTCCTCTCAAGATATTACAAGTGATAATCTTATGCTTATATCTAATCAATCAATTTTAAACTAATTTAAAACTAAATATCTTTAAAAACTAAATTTTACAAAGAACAACAAATAAAAAAGATAAAAAAATAACCCAAGTTAGTTTTAAAATTTGTGAAAAATTATATGGAAAGCAAGTGAAAAAAGAGTTAATTCTGAGCCCAATCTTCAATGAAATAAATATTGGAAAGATGAAATTGAAAAAAACTTAAAAAGAAAATCAAGCAAACTTGGACGATTCTTTTTAAATCTAAGTTAACCTTTCCAAACTCGCGAACCCGTGAAATCCCAGACTTGAGCCTAATTGATAAGCTAAATTCTAACCAATTTAATGTTACATAACGAAATCCAAAATAAATATCAATTAAAAAAACTTTTCAAAGCAACAAATAAAAATAAAAATAAAAATAAAATATTAAGGATCAAATTTAATTGGGAAAAAATGAAAAGTATGAAATCATAAAAAACTAATCATAAAAAATTAATTCAAACAAAACAAATAGCAATAAAAAGAATAAGAATTGAATCACAACCTAAAAAATAAATTAAAGGATTATGAAATTAAAAAATCATTTCAATTTTATAAACTACTTTAAATCAAAAAATAATAATTAAACTAATATTAATTAGATTTCAAGGAAAAAATAAATTGAAGGGTACTTTAAAATTTGAAGAATCAAGTGCAAAAAATCAAGAAAAGAAGGAGAAAATAAAAGAAAAGTTTACCTGACATTAAACCAGAGTCTTGTTCATTACACGCACCACCCGAGAATAAATGGATGCCTATATAATTCAAACATCGACCGAAAGCTACAATTTAGTTGTCCCAGACCCTCTACTGCTACCCAAATGGTGTTGGAGCACCCCACTGTAGATATGTGCAATGCATGCATTAAATCTTTTTTTATAATAAAATAATGTGTTATATTTTTTAAATTACCAAGTCCTCAGAATCACAATGAAGATATCAAAAATATCATTAACTATGTAGTGATTAAGATTTTATTTTTTATGGATAATTTAATTATTTTAATGTGCATATATAATTAAAAAAATACAAAAACAACTTTGAACATTAGTTTATTTATTATTTAAAAACAAAATATAAACAATAAAAATATTATATTAGTTACCAGCCCCTTGCCCGCGCATCGAGAGGTGTGTAACATTGCATATCCTAACTTAGAGAAATGCATGATTGTGGCAGTACTTTAATGGCAACTAATTTCTACAGCCGCTTAACATGTGAAATGTTCATAAAGGTACGTATCTAAAATGCATTAAACAATTTAATGTGATAAAAGTCATTAATTGTAGGGAATTTTTTACAGGTGAGAAAGCAAATACATGAGTAAGAAATAAATATTATGGGTGGTAAAAAGAGAATTTTAAATCAATGTCATTGTGGTTGCACATGTCTTAGATGAATATTATGGTATAATTATCCAGCACATGACTTTTTGAAAACATCAATAATCCAAACAAAAATCTTTATCTTATAAAATTAAATTACATATAAATCAAAACAATATTAATTGTGTTTTTTCATGCTTCTGTTCCATTTTAAACATCACAATGCATTTCACTATCTTCTATATCAATAACCATGTCCAGATAACATGTTTCTGTTATATAATAAAACCAGCTATTATGAAAACTAGGGCCACTATTCACTCATGTTCGACGAGATTTGTAAGTCTAAATACATGCCTATGAGCATGGATACATTATAAAGAGTACCAATATTTAAATAATGTTTAAAATTGAGATTGTAGCTATTTATTAAAATATTTTTTTAATTTTAAAATATATTAAAATAATATTTTTTAAAATAATATTTTATATCAACACATCAAAATAATAAAAATATCTAAAAAATTATTTAAAATTATTTATTCTTTTAAGACATGGTGACACATACTTAGTGGTAACACTACAAAAATAAACATGCTCTGTGCAAAAACATAGGGAATGAGTTTTAAAAGGTCAACTTCCAGATTTTAAAACCCAATCATTCCCACAAGCATAGAATACTGGGTTTGAATTCTAAAATCCAGCGATAAGATGCATCTAACACGCCTAAGAATTCTTAAAAATCCGTTGAATCATTTTGCAGGTTTAAGCTACAAACATGTGACAATTAGTATATTGGTTTTTTTTATTAATTATACTTTATGCATTTTTATAACATATATTAGTTTCTTTAACTATTTAAAAATATTTCAATTGATTTAGGTTTAAAAAGGGTTTAGGGGTTAACGTTTGGGTTTAGGTTTGGGTTATGGTTAGGGTTTGGGTTTAGGATTTTGAGTTTAAAAAAAGGGTTTAGGGTTTAGGTTTGGGGTTCGAGGTTTTGGGGTCTAGGGTGTAGGGTCCAGGGTTTGGGGGGTTCGGGGTTTTAGGCTTTAGGGGTCTAGGTGTAGGGTCTCGTGGTCTTGGGTTTAGGGTTTAGGGTTTTGAGTCTGGGTCCTAGGTTTAGGGTTTTAGGGGGTTTAGGAGGGTTTTAGAGAAAATGGCGAGAGACATGTTGCCGCAGGATTGGCTAAGAAACTCTATCCCACCGCTAAACCATCTTCCTCCCGATCACACGTACTATACTCTTTCTCCGATCACAGTAGTGTGTTTTTGTTCTCTACCATTGCACCATACTTTCACCGACCAAAAATCCCTATACCATCATCTTTGTCACCAACCTTCTCTCCTCAAAAACCTACACACCCACCATGATCTCTCAAGCCATACTACCATCCATCTCTCCCACTACCATCACTTACACTGCTTACCGCCTCCCAGCCCATAATGAAAAACCATTAAAATAAGCCTACGGCCCTGTCGCTGACTCATGGGATCGTGGCTGGAAGTTTCTCCACTCAAAGACCGGAGTCACTCTAGATCCCTCTTCCAAGACAACCGGGGTAGGCCTCAAGATTTTCGAATAAATGTTATCGGAAAACACCGACTCAATGGATACGATACATGATCGTTTTTTCCGTATTCAAAATGTCAGATCACGCGCTTAACGCTATCAGGTTTAAGGTATGGCGCCACGTGGCCTTGAGAATGTTATGACCACAACCAATGGTCTCATGATCTTCCGTTTAAGACATTATAACGGCCCAAAACACTATCAATATCAATGGTGAATTGTATGGTTTTTTTTCCTCCAGCCATCAAGAGCCATTCGGCAGTAAGTGATCCCCTATCACCCTACCTTTGTTTTAGCAATGGAAGGCTTGGAGTGATATCCTCCACATGCACTCATCCCAGCAACAACAATTTCTAGTATCATTGATGGCAAGCCAACAAACATAACTCATCTTTATTTTGCAGATGATCTCATGTTGTTTTGCCATATGGATGCCGACTACCTGTGCTCAAATCTAGTTTAGACAGATTCTCATCACTCTCGAAATCCCTATATAAACATTGCTAAAAGTTCCCCACTCATCCCAAGATTGATGGCATTGAAAGTCGAATCAAAAGATAGGAATCCAAAGAAAAACAATGTTACCATGAGATACCTTGAGTTCCTTTATATCCACATCACTGACTTACAGATTGCATTCCTTCAAAGGAGAGAATCATACCTAGAATCAAGCTATGGACATCTTCATCACTACCTATGTCAACTGATTGCAACTCACAAAACTGTCTATCCTCCATCCAAGTAATGGGTCCTCAACCTTCATTCTCCCATGTGCAACACTTAAAGATAGAAAGCATATTGGCGCCTTCTTATTGCAGAGGTACTCAATGT
>CM027580.2:0-108729 GCA_015852605.2 Populus deltoides
GATGAATCAAAATTGTGGCTCTAATATCATGTTAAATTTAGAGTGTTTTAGAGGAAAAACTCCTTTCTTCATGATGAAGAGTTTTCATTATATAGAAATAGTACAATAGTATAAAATTTATATAAAGTGAATTTCTGGCCTTTAGAATATCAAAACTCCCATATACATTTATCCTACAGCTAGCATATCCTAATAAAGGAAAGATTTTGATAAATAGCCAACTAACTTTCCTTTGACAATTGCAACAAAGGAAATAGAAAGATCAGCCATTCTAATAAATAGGTCATCAGAAAGTAACGTCTATGTATAAATTTGTTCATGGCTCAAAAAAACAGAAGCAGAGAAACATTAATCCAAATCTCAAATAAATCCCTCCACAAAAGGTACAATTGACTGATGATTGGCGTACCATAAAGGAAAATGAGGGAAAAAGGGACGCATCATCTCCTTGATTTGTTAAGCATGCATACAACTTCAAATTGAATTCTCTACAGGCTGACTGACAACTACCCCAAACTACACAAAATTTTCCTTTAGCAGATTCTAAGAAAATAAACTGCATAGAAAAGTATCAAACAACCAATGCCTCGACATCTCTTAACCCATTAAGAATTCAAATCTCCCTTTCAACAAGCTGCGGTAATCTGAGTAATATACATTTAAAACGAATCTCTGTCGTCATGAGCTACACCAGAATAGACATCTGGAACGTTTTCCGGACTCTTTTTCAATGCTCAACTCCAACATCACCTACAGCTGAAACAGACAGGACCAACTGCTCTGGGGAACAGAGAACATTAAGATTAAAGAAGCATTGCTGGCTAACAAATTGGGTGATATTGAGCTGATATCCTCTTAGGAGGCAACTTCCGCAGGATGTAGAGCACTAGAGCAGAAGGTAGAATCTCGACAAGCTGTAATTTTGAGCAAAAAAAGTTCCAAATCAAAAGTAAAGTTCCATGTAATGCCAAGTTATATTACTGGAGCTTATTACATGTATAAAAAAGTGTAATAGAGTACCATGTAATAGATGAAGTTCAAAACTGGATGATCCAGTACATCAAGTGAGGCATCAGCATCAAAAGCAGAGAGAAGAACCTGCAAGCTTTAAATTTTAGTTTAAACAAACAACTTCATATTTATGAATGCAGCGATGCCCCAGACAGCACATGCAAAAGCATTATTGCCATATCAAATATCCTTTTTCCCTGTCAAGCAAAAAAATCTAAGATGATTGTATTCCTGACTATACATTATGCAGTAAAAAAAATGCTAATTAATGTACTCCAGCTTCGTTGACATTTCCCCATGCTTAGTGCCCTCAAAATCTATAGGAGACCCACATCTCCAACTTCATGAGTATATAATGGATTGAAAATTAAGAAGATGGCAGATTCTTTAAGCAACAGTTTCAATTTTTGATAAAGCATCACAAGAAATCCTTAAAACATAAGTCTGGGTGGACTATTGTTTGAGGCTTACCACAAAACATCTGATAAGGAAGCAAGTGAAGCATATGGCTGTAACTGATCCAACCTGCAATGGAGCTCATCATACTAATTTAAAGTCAAATGATAAGTTCATGCAAGTTTTTGTGGATGATTAGTGCACCTTTAAAATTTCTCTCATTTTTATTTTAAATTCTTATTGTTTTTGTTCTATTACATTGCAGGAAGTTATGTTTGCCACGATACTGTAAGTGTAATTATTTATTTTCACTAGTTCAAAATTTGGGCGATATCTCTTTTAAAGCTTGTGTAAAACCCAACATGTCCATAATACTAATAAATCTTTTAGCATGGAATGCACATTTAGCAGAATGCTCTGCCACCAACTCCAACATCAAAGATCTGTGCCAGAAAAATCACTCACAGAGACCAAGACCACTGAAGCTCTCTCACACTCGACCATTTGAATGGGAAAGTTATAAACTTGCAATCACCTAATAGATATGTTTTGACTTGATATCCATATATGGGAACAGTAAGTCTTTGAAATATGTGATCATATGAGAAGGATGGTTTCAGATCCATCACAAACTTGACAAAACTGTATGATGAGAACTAAAATCCAAAGGATAACATGCAAATATTGTATGCAGATAAGAAAATAGGCAAAAGCCACAATACATAGTGTAGCAGCAATCATGTTTCGTAATATGATAAATGGATTCTAAATTACAGAAATCAAGCAAGAAGGAAATGCACCAAACCTCATGAAGCTTCTTTCTTCTCCCTTTAGATTCAATAGGGAAGCGTTTCAGCATGAAAAACAATCTGGAAGCAGACACAAAAAACAACAGCACACAGATAAAACTTACATGAGTAAATGAAACCAGACATCTCTCGATACCCTAATAACCATAATCATTAAATACAATGAAGAATATTCACCTTCCCCCATATACCAAGAAACTTAATGCAGCTAGGATTGACACCACTGAAAAAAAAAAAATATGATTGAATATGTATAGATACTTGTAAAAATGATAAGGTAGAGCTTAATTCCCAGAAATGGGAGTGATGAGCTTATCCATGCTGGATACAAGGTTTAACCTGCAATAAATATCTTTCCAATTAATTCCACAACGCTGTTGTCATCTATCCAAAGGTACACCCAGATGCAAACCTGATTCAAAAGTTCATTATGGTAAGACACTTAACTGAAATACAACTATGATAATAAATTGTTATTGCAGCTAGGTCAGAGCTGTTTATGCTAGGAAACCAGAGACCATTATTGGTAGCGCCACATCAATACAAACCATATTCATTTAGACTGCCCAAAACCATTCCCTCAAACCCTCACTCCATTCCTTATCACAGAAAAAATGAAAGCAACTGGCTCAGGCAAATGGTCTTGGAAATTCATATTAGCTAGAGGTCTACAAGAATAAGGGAACTGTCACATAAACTCAGGCATCCAATTTGTTGGTACACATCAAACCAGCATTTGTTCAATTTCCAAAAGATTGCACAGTTTTTAAGTATTTCTTTGTGTACTCATCCATGTCATATGCTGCATCGAGACAGTTTGGCACGTACACCAAGAATTCACACAACATAAATTACTGGAAACAGCTCAGAGGAGGCAGAGATGACAATAGCATATAAATATCCCAGCGGAGGCCAACTGCTAAATACACCCCTTTTTTACATCATCAATACAGTGAACTCGATACTAACATTTAGCATACCTGAATGAAATACATTGCTGCATTGACTGAAATATAAAAAACCCTGAGCATATCCGACGGCAAACTTCTGGCCTGGAACTTCAAAAACAAGTAAAAAAGGATTTTATACGTGTGCGTGTGTGTGTGTGAGTATAATCAGCTGAACAACAATCCAAGTACATAAACCCTGAAATAATTAAAAAGCAACTCGAATATAAAGCTTGCCTGATGGTATATCTCTGCCCAAAACAGAACAAGGAGTGTAAAGGTAGAGAAGAAGAGAAGTCCAGGCAAATCCAATAATAGCAAAACCAATGCCTGCTCTCATTCCCAAAAACAACAACCCTTCATCATCACAATATTCAAAACCCTAACTGATTCTACCTCACCATCTAATTTAGCATTTTTATTTTATTTTTAATAATTAAACTATAGTAATACTAACCTTGGGGTGCATGATAAATACTTGCTTATGAAATCCAAACACAACAGCCCGCACTAAAAAGAAAAAACCCCCAGAAAATTATAAAAAAATATAATCTTATTAAGTTAAATAGCACAACGAAAAAGTATCATTAAGAAAAAATAAACCTCCGTTAACGATAAAATTCATGAGATGAAAAACCTTCTGCGTCGTCCATCCGTACTCTGGCACTCTCAATTCAATCCTTATCAATTGAATCTATAAACAGAAAAAAAGGAGAGTATTTTATTCCAATGACAACAATTTTGTATGAAAATGAAAGACGCGGGTGCGGGGAAGCGGAAACACGAACCAAAGCGACGGCGGAAACAAGAGCGTAAGCAGCACAAAGAGTGTAGAAAACTCCGTCCTGCCATTGAGTGGAGTCATTGATATCTTGCCACCAGTCGCCGACCATAGCTCCGATATCCGCCGGGCAAGAGAGTAGTGTGGGGTGGTTGTTGTTTTAGTGTGTGTTTTTTACCAGACAGTCTTCTGAAGAAGGAAGAGAAGCAGCACCTAATAAGCTTCCACGAGAGAGAGAGAGAGAGAGAGACGTGATCATCAGATTTGGTGGTTGTTAACTATCAGTCTATCACTATGCTGCCGCTTCTTTTCTTTGTTTTTTAATCTGTTCTGTATGGTATACTACATGTTAGTCCTTATATATCTGCTAATATTTTACTACCATCCTCGTATTTTCACATTTCTCAATGTTACCTCTTACCCTTTTTACAGGGTTCAAGTTTTTTTCTAATATGGTAGAAAAAAGATGTAGAAGGTGCCTGCCTCACTAGAAAAACCAACCCGAGATCTTTTAGTGTATTTGAAGAAGAAATAAGAGATATTGTGTTAGGTTTCGTTTGTCTATTCTTAAAAGTATTTGTTAATTTTTAAAAACCGAAATTAATTAATCTTGTAAAGTACAATTCAGTCCATCAATTTTTAAATTTTAATTTCTCATCAAATTAAAATTAAATTATTCAATCATGCCGCCCACTAGAAGGGGTAATATCTTGTTTCAAATTTTAGATTAGTGGTTTTATTTCCAATTTTCCAGGTTAGAAAGTAGATTTAAAGTTTATACATAAAAGACAAATGTTTTGCATTAATACAATATCATCATCCTCATCCATATTATTATTTTCAGAGATTCATTGAGTTGTCAGAAATTTTGAACAGCCATGTAATAATCTCTTATGATTGTGTTTGAATACTGTTTTAGAATATAGAATATAGAATATAAATATATTAAAAAAAACTAAAATAAATATGACAGTTTTAAAATGAAAATTTTTAAATAATATATATATATATATATATATATATATATATATATATATATATAAATACACACACACCGTAAATTTATCCAAATTAATTAATGTTAAAAGATGAGGGAGATGCTGATGCTGATGCTGCTGGAGATTCCTTACCTGCGTTGCGGGTCCACGAATGAGCACCGACTGCTTGTGACCGGAAACTTCCTCACTGCTTTCCGGGGACCGCCTCCACGCTTCTGGGCCCATTTTGCCGTTAGGATTAAGCGGCACCTATGTTTGTTTTACAGGGTCTTTATAATACAAAAACAAATATTTTGTACGTAAAAAAAAAAAAAACAAATAATAAAGAAACTTAATCCAATGTTTCTTCTTTCTTTTTCAAACAGGGTCAAAGAATATTCGAAATTTTCTGTCTTTTTAATATTTAAATTAGGAGACCTTTTTACCAAGACCCTTGCAAACAATTTAAGTTTTGATCTCAAATGAATATCAATTTCTTGAATAAATATATGTTTTTCCCTGTTCAAAATAAAAAATTGTTACTAGAGACTCTTTTCGACCGTAAAAAATCAATATATTAAATTAGTTTGTATGTTAATAGAGTTTAAATCTCCTTTTTGGTTCACCTATTATATTTGAATGAGATAAATACATAAAGTAGAGAGGAAAAAAGAAAAATAAAATTTAACAAGATTATTTTAAAAATTAATTATGCGTAAATTCTCAAATTAGTTTTAATAGAATTTTTATTATAAATTCATCTTTGTATTTATTTCTTTATTCAAAATGAGTGATGAGTATTGCTTGAGCAATATATATAAAATTTTCATATCTCTAAAAGAATTCACGGAAGATAATTAATCTTCTTTTATCTTGTTAGTTTTTTCTTAATCAAATTAGTTTAAAGTTATCTTAAATCAGTTTTTATTCTTAATTAACAACACAGAATTGTTTTTATTAGTTATTAGTTTAAATATTCTTGTCATAAACACATCAATATTGATCACACCAAAAATTAGTAGTTAATTAGCAAAAAATTGTGTCAAGGAGCAATATTTGAAATTAATATATACGAGTGCTGCTTCCATTGAAATGAACGATTAATTATAATAAAATATAAATTTCTTATCAAATAAAAAATATGATTATAACATTTCACCTCATTGATAGATTATTACTTCAAATGATGACAGGGAGCCTAAAAATGAACCCTTTTATCTTCGTCTTATTAACACAAATTATATAAAGGATTCAGATTTTGATGCTCTTTCCTCAATATTAATTATGTCGTCTTCTTCTTCATACCCACAACTAATTAAGGTTGTTTACAAATGCTCTTTCCTCAAATATACTATATAACTTCATCATTGAAAGATCTTCAATTCTTCAAAAGGGACAAATTTTTGTAGGTTTTCCAGCATCCCGACGTTCATCTTCTCCAGCAAAAAAATCTCCATATCAACTGTACTCTGCGACATGGAGGCTTACTTGTTTGTGAGGGATCGATCCATTAACTTTGTCAAAAGTCTCGTGAAAGGAAATTCTAACACATATTCTCCAATTTTCAGATGGGCAACTAGCTTATCATAGAGTCCATTGCTTCAGAATTTGGCAAAAATCTATGAAACCCCACTACCAAATCAGGATAGCCTGCAACCAGCCCAACAACACCTCTGTACGCATCAACCAAATCCTTGCACCCGTTTCTGTATGCATGTAAAGTCATCAAAAAGTCTTTGGAAACCTTCTCGTTGCTGTGCATCTCTACCTTCCTTACAAATCGACATGGCTTCTTCAAACTCCTTGATATCCTTTTCTGCGGCCATTAATGCTTCTTGATGCAATCTTGAGAAGCTCAGAAAGTTGAATAAAATAACAAACCCTTATTACTATTAATCTTTCATGTTTTCGTATCTTAATAATATATCTTTGTAGGTAGTGTTTGTTATCCAGGGATCCGTGGCGCAATGGTAGCGCGTCTGACTCCAGATCAGAAGGTTGCGTGTTCGATTCACGTCGGGTTCAATCCCCTCCCACACCGGCTCAATATTTTTTTTTTCTTTTATAAAAAAACCCCGCACTCTATCCTGAAATCAGTGCCGTCCATTTTCCATATCCTTGCAATAAAAGTACCAACACAGCCATCAAACGACCATCATCATCCCCGATACTAATGGCCCCCCCCCCCCATGCCCCCGCATCCACCACATCCATTTCCCAAACCCAATTAAAACATGTTTTGCACATATCTGAAATTAGAAAACAAACTACAGCTTTAGTCCTTAAGGGATTATAGTTTTCCAATTAGGTACCTAAAGGTTGTTCGTTTTTCTTTTTCTCACGTTCACATATTGTAGCCGGTCTAAATTACAATTTATTTCATAAAAGAATTAACTAATAGTTTAATACGTTGAGTGATAATGACTCGATTGCTATATGTTTTAATAAAAAAATAAATAAAAAATACTTTGAATTACTACATTCACAAATGAGTTCTTAATAACACAAGGTAGTATAAACTTGTACAAGTTTTAAGAATTTTAATATAAATTTATATGAGTTTTAAACTCAAAAATCTTTTAATTAAAAATATATATCAGAAACTCATATCTTGATCTCACCAATCCACTACAAGGTTTAACCTGCAACAAATGTCTTTCCAAGTAATTCCACAGGACTGTTGTCGTCTATCCAAAGGTACACCCAGATGGAAGCCTGGTTCGTAAGTTCAGTAGGGTAAGACACTTAACTGAAAGAGGACAATTAGGATAATAAATTGTTATAGCAGCAAGGTCAGAGCTGTTTATGCTAGGAAACTAGAGACCATTATTAATTAGCAGTGCCAAATCAATACAAAATATATATCCATTTAGATCGACTGCCCAAAACCATTCCCCCAAACCCTCACCTCGTTCCTTAATTCCTCGCACAGAAAAAGATGAAAGCAGGTGGCTCTGGCAAATGGTGCAAGAAATTCAAACTAGCTAGAGTCTACAAGAATAAACCAAATTAATTTGTCGGCACACATCAAATTCAATTCCCAAAGGATTGCAAAGTTTTAAAGTGTATACACTACTATCATCCATGTCATGCATGCTGGCTGCATCAAGACGGTTCGGCACATACACTATGAATTCACACAACGTAAGTTACTGGAAACAGCTCAGAGAAGGCAGAGATGACGACAACTAATAAAGATCCCGGCGAAGGCCACCAGCAAAAATACAACCCCTTTTGCATCATCAATAAAGTGAAACCGATACTAACATTTAGCATCCTGAGGCCGCATTTGCGGCTGCTTGTCCACGATTAATAACAATAAACTATCAGAGCATCACCACTAATTTAAACTTCCTCACTGTTTAGGCTTCAAATAAATTTGTGGTTCAATCTATCAATGACTTGTCTTTAAAATTGATTTCATCATATTAAGATGATTTTAGTATCTGACAATACCTATCCAGGGATCCGTGGCGCAATGGTAGCGCGTCTGACTCCAGATCAGAAGGTTGCGTGTTCGATTCACGTCGGGTTCAATTCACTTCCTCAGCGGATCAATCTCTTTTTTTTTCTTAAATAGAAACTCCGCACTCTATCCTCAAATCATACACCCTCACCCACCATACCATTCCCCTAAAACCCCCAGACCCTCCACTCTCCAGATACCCCCAAATCCCCTCCCTTTCCCCCCACCAAAATGGCCTCCTTCGCTCGCCTCCGCCTCCGCCTCCAGTTCCTCCACCTCCGCCACCACATCAACTTCTCCACCTCCCCACTCTCCTCCAAATCCAAAACACGCGCCGCCCTCTCACTCCTCAAAAGCGAAACCAACCCCGAAAAAATCCTCGAAATCTGCCGCTCCGCTTGCCTAACTCCCTACGCCCACATCGACCGAATCACCTTCTCAGTCGCCATTGACAAGCTCGCCAAATCCAACAACTTCTCTTACATCGACGACTTCTTAACTGATCTCCGCACTTCACGCCCTGATCTCCGCACCGTACGCTTCGCTGCTCACTCCATCATCCTCTACGGCCAAGCTGGCATGATTGATCAGGCGATTCGGCTTTTCAAGGAATATCATGAGAAGAATCAAAATGACGTCGTTTTAACCTCTGGGTCAGTGAAATTGTTGAATGCCTTGTTGTTTTCGTGTATTTTAGCAAAGAAATATGATGAAGTGAATAGGGTTTTTGTTGATTTTAGTAAGAAGTACAAAATCGAGCCGAATCTGGAAACTTTTAATACTGTCATTCAGTCATTCTGTGAGAGTGGGAGTTCGAGTTCGTGTTATTCGGTTTTGAATGAGATGGATATGAAGGGAGTGAAGCCGAACGAAACTACTTTCGGGCATTTATTTGCGGGGTTTTATAGGGAAGAGAAGTATGAGGATGTAGGGACAGTGTCGAAAATGATAGAGGAGGATTATGGGATCAGTGCTGGGATTGGTGTTTATAATATTAGGATTCACAGTTTGTGTAAACTTAAGAGGGCGAGAGAAGCGAATGTATTGTTAGAAGGGTGTTTATCGAAGGGAATTACGCCGAATGGGGTTACGTATAGTCATTTGATTCTTGGGTTTTGTATGGAAGGTGATTTGGAGGAAGCAAAGAGGTTGTTTAAGAGTATGGAGAATAGAGGGTGTCAACCGGCTTATAGCTGTTATGCTACTTTGGTTTACTTTTTGGGTAAAGGTGGGGATTTCGAGTCGGCCTATAGGGTTTGCAAGGAGAGCATGGGGAAGAAAATGGTGCCAAATTTTTCGACTATGAAGATTTTAGTGCAAGGGCTTGCGAGTAGCGGGGAGGTAGACAAGGCGAAAGAGCTTATTGGGGAAGTAAAGGAGAGGTTTTCCAAGAATATCGAGTTGTGGAATGAGGTTGAAGCTGGGTTGCCTCAGTAGCAAATGGGATATGGTAAGATTTTAGTTTGTTTGATAGTTCAAGGGAACGTTGTATAGGAATGAGAACCTTCTATGCTGGTTTAGAGGAAATAATAGTTTTTCATCTTTGGCTGTTGAATTGTGTTGAGCATAAATTATTGTTGAATGAAAATGTTTCTTTGCTTTGATGAAGGTGAGGTTTCAATTTTTTAGAATCATTTTTCTCTGTACTCTCCCTTTATATGCTATGTAAGCTGTCTGAAAGACGACAAATTCATCTGATTCCTGGCATTGAATTGATTTAACTCTGTAGCTACTATATACGGGCCACAGGTGAGGTTGTTGCATTCAAGGGCATAACAAGATCAGGCCTACTTTCTTTATTTTTTCATAACAAATATTCACAATGTCCAAGAGTGCCCTAGAATTTTTTTTTTCCTTCTATATTTATAGAGATTTATAGAAAGGAACATCCAAGCTTTTGTTTTGCAGAATGTCTACTCGTTTATCACTATAGCTCACAACATTAGCACATCTGCCATTAAGTTTAGATGACTGCTTTAACTTATTATCACAGCTTTTACTTTCTTTTTAGAATTTCCATATTTATCTAGTTCTTTGCAACCGGAGGTGATAATCTTACACTTTCTATTTTGACTCATTGATGTGTTTACCTCACCTTGCTGCTTTCACTGCTGATTGTTCCCACATGCTGTGATATTCAGCTTCGAAAAAGCAATAAAGTGAAAGTCTGATTGCCTCAGAAAAGCATACATGTCATAAGCAATTTGATACATCATCTACACCAAACAAGTTAATCATGATGTTGAGCTGAGGTGATGTTTTAAGGGAAAAGATGAGTTGAATCAGAACCTGCAGGAGCATTGCCCTAAGATGAGCTGAATATCCAATAATTGAATCTGACTTAGTGTCTTATGCTGTTGTTTATGAAAGTGAACTGCATGATGCAGACAGTCTTTATATTTGTCTACTGTCAGATAAATACAAGAGTTATTCTATAAACCATCAATCCAGGAAACAGGAAAATAACCTAAATTAATGCACTCAGTAGGAACGCTTTTGCAGTAGGAATGTGATAGTAACATATGTTATCATCTTGGTCTGACTAATAATGACTCTTGTGGTTACTAATAAATGGCCGGCATGACTTCTTGACAAATTCAGGCGGCAGAAAAGTTCTCAAATGATGTCACAGCATCAATTCTAACTTTACAATTCAAGGGACATAGCTATAGTCTATAGATGCTGGAGTATGCAGCATCTTTGGTTCAATTTCTATCTCTAGTCCATCCTTGAATGTTGGCATTGGATCTCTAGAAAAAGAAATGTTTTGGCAACAGAGCTTCCATGTGATATATTGTAATCAGAGTTTCAAGTCTTGCAAATTCATATCCAGGACATATTCTATGTCCACCGCCTAATGCTACAAAACTGTATGGAGGGAGGAATGCTGATTTCTTGAAATGTCTTGGTTCAAACTTTGATGGATCTGGGAAGATACACTCATTCATGTGTGTCATGCAGGCTGACCAAGCTACCTGGAATAAATAGTTCAAACCTAAAGCATGTTAGCATGTAGCATGGTATTGAGCTATAACAAATAGGGAAACAAGCATGGGATTGTGTCACACCTGCCATCCTTTGGGAATAGGGTATCCTTCATACTCGAAATCTTTAACGACCCTCCTGAAGGAAATGAATACAGGAGACATTATCCTTAGAGACTCCAATGCTACTCTCCATGTGTATTTCATACTTGCAAGATCATTCCATGTTAGAAGCTCCCCAAGGTCTTACTCCTAACAATTTTCTCCTGTTCTGCAGTGCAATATTTTTCAACCATTTATGGTTTTATGCAATGGTAATCAATCTTTATTCAGTTGGGTAGTTGTTCCTTTCAACAACTGATTGAAGCATGTGAATGGCAAATTGATTGGCACCGATAGAACACCCTTCAGCAGTTCTTGAAATAGCTCTACAAGTATGTCTCTTTTCTCACCTTGTTCAATTCCAATTATCAGTGAGCTCAAAATGTTGAATGTAAGGGTCTTCATCAATAGCATTGCCTATGTATTCAAGATAAAAGAAACATATTAAGATGTGCTGATATTTTCTGTTTGATTAATTTGACATACCGAAATCTTCTGCTTGCCATGCCAATGCATCTCAAAATGCTTCCTAACTTCTTCATCTATCTTACCAACATATTGCTTTAACATTTCAGGCTGGAGAAATGATACAAGGACCCCTCACGCTTGTGCTCATGTCCATTCAATTCCAGGATATTCCTCTCACCGCAAATCCTTCTTACCGATAATGGATGTTGATTCACAAGTGAGCTACCATCACAAGTATAGATGAACTTATTTGCAGCCAGTCCATGAAGGAACATTGTTGGGGTCCCAAAGAAGTTCATTTTTAAATGGGGCCGTATTTTCTTATTCTATCCTGAAGCCATTTATCTGCAGTGTTTCATGCGCATGGCACGTAGGAAGCTCAGGCTTTGGCCTATGATGGGTAACCCCAAAGAAACTGGTGGAAGCCTTTTTGAACTTTTCCTTATCAGGAGAAGGTAAAGTGGAAGAAGAAAAAGAAGAAAGGAGAAAAAGATTCCAGGATCCATAGCTCCTATAATTATTGGTTTAAACCACACAAAATACCTAGAGAGGAACACTTCTACTTGTACGAAACACTGACTTAACAATCCCACTTATAAGAAACTCAAATTTTGTCCCCTGTTGTTATCCTGGCAGATCTACACGTATTCAAGCATTTTGGTCTTGATGCTGATGCATATCACTTGTAGATGTATATGCTCCAAATCATAGATAACAATGATCTGAGTTTGAACCTTCCCGTATTGAAAAATCTGAATTTCCTGAGGATTTGTCATGAGGTGGGTGGAATATCCAATCAAGAGCTGAACTAGTCTTCTATGCGGACGCCATTATGAGTACATGTTACACACAAAAATCCAAGATGCTAAATCAACCTACTTGTCGGAAAACGTTGCAATGTTCTTGAAAGTTTTTCGGCAACGCATGTAAATCCTACTACTTGTCATCCAGGAAGAACAAGAATAGCCTTAAACAGCTTGGCCAACAGGAATATCTTGCTCTTGGGCTTTCTAGTAACACATTGTGTCACCCAGTATATACTGATTAATTCAGCCCTTGTCACTACTGCAAGGCAGCATGTCATGTTTTTGCCGAATTTGGACAGCAGAATTTCTGTTACTAAATACTTGTATATTCAGACAAAGGTTAACTATTTTGTGTAGAACTGAAGAAAGTATTTAATAATAAAAACATCTTTTGTCCAAGTCTACTCTCTAATCTGAAGCTCTAAGTGATGAATGCAAAGTGATCAGAGGATGCTACTTTATTTTATATATGAAGACTTCTCTAAACAAGTTTATATCTATAGATATATAATATGTATCATGATCTGTTGAATATTGGATCTCTAGCTTACCTCTTACAAGCCTAATCCAATGAAATAGATTGATGGTAGGATCTTGAAGAGTCTATGATCATTGAAATGTTTTGGGGGGAATTGGCTTGGTGGACTCGTGTTAGGATTCCATAGTTCATATATAATAACCTAACACGAGGAGGCATTGGGCTAATAATTCTTGATTCGAGGTTATCGCACAAGATTGGGGTGCTTATGATTAAATGTCATTATTATCTTCAAAATATTGGTTTTGAAAGATAAAGAATCATCGAAGTAGTACTAGATAGACACTAGGTAAAGAATCAACCAAAAATCATCGTCAATCTTCACATTATCTAATCAATCATGTTTTGGAGTGAATATAATTGGGAGGTCAGTACTTACGAGTTCCGTACTACACAATGTTTCTTTCATGGAGATGATAGATGCAACATTCTTGATGGGCTATTCTGCTGAAATTCCAGTAGTAAATGTTTGACTGAGATGGAGCGCCAGTAGTTGGATTCTTATTTGCATTGCATAGAGGTTGAAAGAATATTAGCGAAAGGGTAGAGTCCAATAATAGCATCAATTATAACTTTGGTCGAGGGGAATAGATCCCATTATTGCAGAAGCATACACTTAGATGATTTCTCCAAGAATCTTTGTCTCGATTTCTATCTCTAGTCCATCCTTGAAAGTTGGCATTGGATCCCTAGAAAAAGAAATTTCAGGACAACAAAGCTTCCATGTGAACATGTTCACCAGGTAATGTACTGTAATCAGAGTTTCAAGTCTTGCAAATTCATATCCAGGACATATTCGAGGTCCTCCTCCGAATCCCATGAAACTATATGGGGGGATCGATGACTGCCTTTCGAAATGCTTTGGATCAAAATCCGATGGATTTGGGAAGATAGAACCATCCATGTGTGTCATGCAGGCTGCCCACATCACCTGCGGCAAAACATTTGAAACTCAGCATTGATATTCACAAATGATAAGAGAAGCAGAAGTAGAGTTGTATCACACCTGCCATCCTTTGGGAACAAGGTAACCCTCATAATTGAAATCTTTCAGGACCTTCCTGAAGGAAAAAAATACAGGAGGGTTTATCCTTAGAGACTCCATAGCTACTCTCCATGTGTATTTCATTCTTCCAAGATCATCCCATGTTAAGAGCTCATTGGAGGCCTTATTCTTGGCAATCTCTTCTTGTTCTGTAGTCTCACATTTTAGTAATTTGTTATTGATTAATTTACAATCATTTGATCTTTTTTATATTCATTTAGTTGCCTACCTTGAACAACGCCGGCATAAACAGATGGATCTTTGGCTAAAAGCCTGATCAAGAAAGTGAGGAGGATGGAGGACGTGTCATGGCCACCTATCATTATAATAATAGCATTATCCACAATTTCCTCATCAGATAATGCTACAGAATTGTGATCGTTCCGGAGACTAAGCAAGCTAGTGATTAGATCTTGTTGAGGAGAGGCATTTTGATGGTCCAATGCAACCCTTTTTTCACGAATAAGATCCATGACGATTTCTCTGATCTTTTCACTTGCTTGGAGGCTACGGTTGAAGCGTGTGAAGGGCAAATTGATTGGTACTGATATAAGACCCTCCATCAGTTGCTGGAAGAGCTTTACTGGTACATCTCTTTTTGAACCTTGTTCTATTCCCATGATAAGTG
The DNA here is from genome assembly GCA_015852605.2 of Populus deltoides. Taxonomy (NCBI): domain Eukaryota; kingdom Viridiplantae; phylum Streptophyta; class Magnoliopsida; order Malpighiales; family Salicaceae; genus Populus; species Populus deltoides. The sequence goes on from CM027580.2 coordinate 14,959, forward strand.
AGCTCATAAGATTGAAGGTAAGTGTCTTCATCAATGGCATTGCCTGTGTCGTGAAGAGAAAAAACAACAATGTATTAGCACAAAAGAAGCAAATTCACAATCTAGTGATAAGTGTTGAAGATTGCTTCAGGACTGCTATAAGTTTATATTGCCTTTTTGTTCTGTTAGCTTCAGATTTTTATGTTTCCAGCAAATAAAAATTGTCTTAGTATGTAGGAGTTGTTAGTTTGTTAGCACATCATAGCATGATTTGTTGCTGTTAGTTAGCATTGCAATTTTCTTTTACTGCTATTTATTTGTAAGGATGCTTATCAAATAAAGGCAATCAATAATCCCTGTATGCAACATACAAGTATTCTTGCAGTCTTTTAATCTCTTCTATTTCTTCCTTTACTTTTTTTTTTTAAAAAAAACTATCAATTGATATCAGATCAGTCTTTTTAAGGGATCTATGATGGAAGCTGAAGTTAATTTCTCTCAAATTGCTCCTCTTGTCTTTTGATGGAGAAAACTACCAGCTTGAGGCGATGAAAATAAAAACATACCTGAGGCATTAGACCAATGGGAAGCTATGGAAGAGGATTATAAAGTTCCTCCACTGCCAAACAATCTAATCATATGTGATGTAATTAGGCTTGTGATAACGGGTGATTTTGAGTAACTAGGTGTATGTCTAGCACAACTAGATGAGAAGTTGCCCCAAATAGATTACATAGATGACCTAACACATATATTTATGAACCAGTAGGATAAGTCTAAGCTGAAAAAGAAGTTTGGTCGCGTCAGACTCGAATAACAGTAGAAAAGAACTATAATTTTTGATTCGACTGCTAAATTATTAGATTTTGAAAATCTCACTTTGGACCCTCTTGCTTTTGGCAGTTTTTATAATTTTCCTATTTATTTTTGGATTTTATACTTTTTTCCTTTATAATCTCGGATTTATATTTTTATTTCCTAGGTTGGGTTTCTAACCTATTTAAAACTTTATAAACGTACTAAAAAGGCACACTATCACTGTTATTCTAGAGAAAATAAAATCTGCAAACTTGAGGTTTATATCGGTAGCCTCTTTCACTCATTAAAATTCTTGTGTTTTTTTTTGTTTTTAGTGTCTTCAACTTTTGCCTACATTACCACGACTCAGATCAAAAGTCACTAGAAAAGAAAAACCAGGAAGTCAAAGGCAAAAGCTTGTCTGTATGTTGTTGTTTCAACAACTATTTTCACCAAAATCATGTCTTTTAGATCAGAAAAAGATGTTTGAGATTATTTGAAGGAAGAACAAGAGATGAAAAATACGTGGAATGCAAGTGATGAATTTAATAAGAGAATTTGAGTTGGAAAAGATGAAAGAGTCCGAGACAATCAAAGAGTACTTAGACAGAGTACTTAGACAAATTGCTTGGCATTGTTAACAAGGTAAGGTTACTTGGCACAAGTATTCTTATTCTTGCAGTCTTTTAATCTCTCCTCTTCTTCCTTTACTCTTTAAAAAATAAAACTATCAATAAGATATCAGTTGAAGATGTGTTCAAATGTTGCTGTTCAACTTACCATAACCTTCTGCTTTCCATGCCAATGCATCTCAAAATGCTTTCTAATTCGTTCATCCATCATACCAACATATTGCTTTAACACTTCAGGTTTTAAAAATGATACAAGTGCTCCTCTGACACGCCTGTGCTCAAGGCCACTCAATTCGAATAAATTCCTCTCGCCGCAAATCCTTTTTACTGACAATGGTTGCTGACTGGAAAGTGTGTCGCCATCGCAAGTATAGATGAACTTGTTTGCAGCCTGTCCTTGAAGGAACACTGTTGGGGTCCCAAATAGGTTCATTTTTGAGACAGGACCATATTTTCGTGTTCTATTCTGAAGCCATTTTTCTGCTGTATTTTTGCGCATGGCGTTTAAGAAACTGAGGGTTTGGCCTATGATGGGTAAACCTAAAGAACCAGGTGGAAGCCTTTTGGAACTCCTCCTTGTGAGGAGGAAGTATAGAGGGAGAAGGAAAAGAAGCAAGGCAAAAAGGATTTCAGGATTCATTCTTCTTGCTCGAAACTTTGGTGCAAATTGCGAGCATATGAAATGTGTTGAGAATAATATCCTACCTGCAGGAAATTCTGATTCTTATTGCTCTTATTGTTGTCCTTGCCGGCCGGTCTACATTAGCAGTATTGCTGTATCTTTTTCCTAAGCTGCTGATGCTAAACAATTTTTAATGCACCAAATTGTAAATAACAAGGATTTGATATATTTGAACGTTTCCAAATTGACAAATCTGAATTTCCTCCAGTGTTGTCATAAGGTGGGTGGAATATCCAATATGGCGAACCCTAAGGACTTACGCTTTTGTCCAGGGATGTAAATATTGTCATGATCACACATTGAAATGAAATAAAATCTTTGCTGGGAATGCATAAGTATCCTACTAAGACATGTCAAGGCAGAAAGAAGAAAAAGAATCTTCAACTCCTTGCTCAGCAGGAATCTTGTTGCTGAGAGGTGTGACAAGAACACATGTTATCGCGTAATATTCTTGCCGTAGTCCTAAAATCTCAAACCAGTCTGAAAGTAAATTTTAGAAATTCAAAACAAGACAAATAATATGAAGTTATACTCGAATACCGATCCAACCTCCTGCATGTTTACATCAAAATTCCATTGGAAGTCACCAAGAAGCAATAAAGGAGCTAGCTCTATTTTTCAAAATCCTGATATGTTTTCCTACATGTCAGAGAGGACAACTGTCTGCTGGCAAACTTGCAGTGTATACAGGGGCCATCCTTCTCATCGATACACATGGCATCATAGAATCGAGATTGAGAATTGAAATTGGGTTTGCTTTCGCTTTCCTGTAGTAAATGGATACGGGCAGATAACGTTTTCTGCAATTTTAACTAATAAAGAAAATCCTAATCTAATCTCAGATAGTTGTAATAAATTAGAGCTCAGAACTAAGTCATAACTTACAGGTTCTCAACTCAGAGACCTAGTTTTTCCAGATTGAGTTGCTGACTTCAAGGCTGTTTCTGCCACATATAAAGCATTTTAAATCTGGAGCTGTTTTTTCATTTTCTTCATTATCTCCAGTTTAGTCTTGTAAACTGCCTCTTCTAGCCGACCTACTGCAGCTTGGAAGTATTTTCTGGATGAACAATCAAACAGTTAAATCTGAAAATCTCATGACTGTGTTGTGGAGTAAAATCAAATAACAGCTTCAGTTCTTTAGTTTATTGAAGGAAAAGAGCCCAAAATTGCAGGAGTATGCATTGAGTTGACTTTGAGAGGTCCCTTTGGCTCAATTTCAATCTCCAGTCCATCCTTTAAAGCTGGCATTGGATCTCCGGAAAAGAAATGTCAGGGATACAGCGCTTCCACGTGAACCTGTTCACCAGGTAATGCATTGTAATCAGAGTTTCAAGTCTTGCAAATTCATAACCAGGTCAGATTCGCGCTCCTCCCCTGAATGCCACAAAACTATACGGTGGGATTTGCATATCGAAATGCTTTGGATCGAATTCATTGAATCTGGGAAAAGACAGTTATCCATGTGTGTCTTGCAGGCTGCTCAGGCTATCTGAGTTAAAAAAATTGAAACTTAGTACAAGAGTTATATGTTATCATGTTGTTCTAGTTATTAAGCTACAATGGAAAGTAAAACAAGCATAGAATTTTGTCACACCTGCCATCCTTTGGGAATAAGGTACCCTTCGTACTCGAAATCTTTAAGGACATTCCTAAAGGAGTTAAATACAGGAGGGGTCATTCTAATTGGACATTCCAATACTACCCTCCATGTGTATTTCATCCTTGCAAGATCATCCGATGTAAAAGCTCTCCAGAGGCCTTACTCTTGGCAATCTCCTCTTGTTCTGCAGTCGCAAATTTCGGTAAATTTCCATGAATTTGTGCGATATTTTTCAATAGTATAGAATGGATTTAGTTGCGTACCTTTAGCTATACTTGCATAAATAGCTTGATCACTTGCTAAAAGTCTAATCAATAAAGTGAGGAGCACGGTGGCTGTGTCATGCCCTGCTATCATTACAGTGATAACATTGTGAGATCCCACATCAGAAACGAGCATCCAGAGCTAGGGCCTTATAAGTGCATGCTCACCTTGACTAGTAAGACGCGTTTTGGGGTCATACGTGGCTGCCAAGAACAAAACCGTGAGGGGGACCTAGATGGAAGCCCTGGATTTGGGTGGATTGGGAGGCCCAAAGCGGATAATATCTTGCTAGTGAGGTGGGATGTTATATTTGGTATCAGAGCCGAGGACGGCTCGTCTTAAGGTGGGGGGATTGTGAGATCCCACATCGGAAACGAGCGTTCAGAGCCAGGGCCTTATAAGTGCATGCTCACCTTGACTAGTAAGACCCGTTTTGGGGTCATACGTGGCTGCCAAGAACAAAACCGTGAGGGGGACTTGGATGGAAGCCCTGGATTTGGGTGGATTGGGAGGCCCAAAGCGGACAATATCTTGCTAGTGAGGCCCAAAGCGGACAATAGCCTGTGGCGACTGATCATCCCACAGTGGTCACCTTCGGGTGTCATCTGATCTCTGACATGTATTCCGCTACGTTATGATAATATGTTTAGTGTGTGTGTGTGTGTGTGTGTGTGTGTGTGTATCAAGATAAATCATCTTGCAAACTATTAATATTATAAATATCTAAAATGTATATTAAATATTATTCACTCACTGAGTTGGTTGAACTCACCCCTCATTCTTAATATTATTTCAGGTTCTTAGTTTCTGATAGTAGTTGAACTTTGTTGAGTGTTCTTGCTTTTTCAGTTTTGGTCGGTATGCCTTACTTGTTTTGTGAGGCTTTCCTTTTAGTTTTGATTTGATGTCTTAGACACTCCACTATTACCTTGTTTTAATTAAGTTTGGATTTTAACAATGTAATGAGTATTATGGATTATTGTTTTTGTTTTAATTACTGATGAGAAGTTTTAAACTATTTTTTGGTTTCATCAGTTTTGAATAATATAATATTTTTGAAGATTATGAAATGCTGCGTATTTTTGAATAAATTGTTCTTTTGATATGTCCGTTTTGAGGCTTAGCGTAGATGGGGTGTCCTTTCGACACCGCTCCTACGTTGCCGGTCATGGACCCAGGATTCGGGTCGTGACAAACATTATCTACAATTTCCTCATCAGATAATGCTGCTGAAAAGTCTTCATTTCTGAGACTAAGTAACGTGTTGATAAGATCTTGTTGAGGACAGGCAGTTTGATGTTTCGGTGCAGCCCTTTTTTCGTGTATACATGATGATCATTCTGATTTCCTCCCTTGCTTTCAGACTACGACTGAAACGTGTGAAGGGAAAATTAATTGGTACTGAAAGAGCACCCTTGATGAGTTGTTGGAAGAGCTCTCCAAGTGTTTCTCTTCTCACGCCTCATTCTATTCCAATTATCAGTGAGCTCATAATGTTGAAGGCGAGGCTCTTCATCAATGGCATTGCCTACAATGCGATGATAAAAATAGATATATCGCGCGCGCATATATTGCCTATGATTTATAGTCAGGAGATGGCAGAATTAGATTTATGGTTTAAAATATTCTTAAGAGATGTGCTGATATTTTGTTGTTAGATAAAATGGACATACAGAAACCTTCTGCTTTCCATGCCAATGCATCTCGAAATGCTTTCTGATTCTTTCATCCATCTCACCGACATATTGCCTTAACACTTAAGGCTTTAAGAGTGATACCAGTACTCCTCTGACGCGCTTGTGCTCATGGCCACTCAATTCAAAAATATTCCTCTAACCACAAATCCTCCTCGCGGTTTCTGACCGGCAAGAATGCTACCATCACAATTGTAGATGAACTTGTTTGCAGCCCCAGACAGGAACACTGTTGGTTTCCCAAGGAGGCTCGTTTTCCAGACGGGAACGTATTTTCTTATTCTAATCCGTAGCCATTCTTCATCTGTATTTTTGCGCATGGCAATCGGCCGGAAGGTGATACTTTGGCCAATGATGGGTAACCCTAAAGAACCCGGTGGAAACCTTCCTGAAATTCTCTGTCTCAGGAGAAGGTAGAGTGGTAGATGTAAGAAAAGCAAGACGAAAAACATTTCAAGATTCATTTCTGCTTGCTCAAAAGATTGGTGTTAAAGCAGCCGGTATGAGATATGGGGGAGAAAAACTTCTTCCTATGGGAAACTGCATTTCACTTGTTATCAATGCATAGCATTTGTCGATGGAACAAATCATAGAGTACAACGATCGGACTTTTAAACCTTTCCAAAATGACAAATCTGAGTTTTCCTCAACAGTTTGTCAGAAGGCGAACAGAATATCCTATCCAACGAACTCATGAAATACTTTAGGAAGCGTTTGGATAATAGTACAAAAACATGGTTGGTTGAAAAAATAGAAATAAAAACATTAAAATACATATATTTTTAAAGTAATTTGAGTGAATTTATTTAAAGTACTTATAAATAGAACATGTCTTGAGAGATTATTTATTATTTTTATGTGTAAAATATTCTTGTATATAACTCTTAATCCCAAAATTATTCAACTAAAACATGTAATTATAAAATTATTATCATCATAGTTTTAAAAATTAACTCGGGGAGCTTCTCTCAAATTACAATTTAGAAGAGTCAACCCGGGTTCACCTCATTTTTTTTAAATGATCAAAACAATATTGTTTTGATCAATTTTTTTTTTTTTATAAAAGTCAACAAGTTCTTTACCTAGGTTTTGAATGGGTTTTGCCCCGGGTCATGGGTTGATTACGGTTTTTAATTGGGTCAGTCCGAGCCAATTCTTTTCTCTATTTTTTAGAACTCGAATCGGTCTAAATTCTAGGTTGATCGGGTCTCAAATCGACCCACTGAGCCAATCTCGGTTTTATAACTGAGGTTATTATACTATTATTAATTTCAGTACTCCATATAAATTAAATTTTTTTAAAAATCTAATTAATTTTTTAAATATGTAAGTTTAATAGTAATTAATATCAGGGTAAAATATATTTTTATATATTTTATTATGTCTTATCCACTATAAACTAAATAAGAAAAAAAAATTAGTTATTTTGTTTTATATACCATTACCAAACATAATTTTATTTTTGTTTTGTGTTCTATTTTATCTTTTTTATCTCCATCTTTTTTGTTTCATGGCAATAACCAAACACTCATGAGAAATACGATATCATGATGAAGAGGCCATAACGTTTTTAAAATTTATCTGAATTATATTATCAAACAAGCAATTTGGGAGAGTTAAATCAAACTAGCATGTAGAAAATCAATGTGCAGAGTAAAACCTTTGCAGGCAGGGCCAATAAATCCTTGTAAAAAATGTCAACCTAGAAAATCAAAATAATTCTATGATGATAGAAAATATTTATATGAAATGGTAAGGAAAAATTAAGAATACAAAAAACCACAACATCAAGTTTTGTTTCGCAGTGTGGTTAGTCGCTTTGATCACTGCCAAGAATTTATATTTAGATTTTAGTGATCATGTTTAGAGTTTACAACATAAAAAGGCTTGTTTATTTGGTGCAGTGGTAGTTTTTATTTTTAAAGTGTTTTTTAAATTATATTTTACTTGAAAAAATATTAAACTGATATTATATTTTTATGTATTTTTCAATGATTTTGATGTACTAATTATATATATATATATATATATATATATAAAAGAATTAAGGAGAAAAATATTATTTTTAATATAATTTTAATTGAAAAATACTTTTAAAAAATATCATCCACCATATTATAACAAAGTATCTGCAAAAATATTGTCATTTGTCCTCATTTGTTATAAATAAGATCAATAATAATAATATAAAATTCCATTTACTTCTGTTGGAAATCACCAAAATAATGAAGTAATTGTTCGTTTGTATCATGGATACCAAACATCTTAATCATTTCATAATTTTCATATTGGAACAAATTATTGTCCCAACAAGTACCTATTTCGAAGATGCCTATCTTTTTTCTTCTAGGTGGAGGATTACCATGCACCTTTTCGATTCTCTACCGAGCTGATCATCTATGCCTATATATATATATATATATATATATATATATATGAAGTCTTGATGAGTCGATTTCCCTATTTTTTAATTTCCTCTTCCAATAGTTTTCGGGAGATATAATGCATTCAGAGAGTAAAATTAGTCTTACACATCTGTAACTAAGATTTGCTTTCAGATGTTCTCTCAATTCTTGAAGCTTGAAGGAGAAAACATAGCATAGGCCATATTATTACTGTTGCTGTAAACTCAATCACAAGGTCTAGCTGTTAGAACATTAATAACATGTGAGGTAGTCCCACTCCATTAAAGCAACAAATTGAAACAACTCATCTACTTTAGCAAAAAGTGAAAAGATAAGCTGGTGAAATATGTTCTGCATGTTCTCTGGTTTCTTCTTCTGTCCTACCGTTCATGCCTACAAATAGGCATCAAGAGAGCATTGCAATGTGTGTGGAAAATACAAGAGAGAAAGAGTGAGTGAGCTTGAGAGCTTGTAATCTTCTTGTTATTTTTGAAATAAAAACAATGTGTTTTATCTTCTCTGAGTATTTAAAGCCACCACCAGTGGTCTTTCTTACCAACAATTAGTATCAGAGCTCAGTTCGTCAGAAAACAGAAGAGTTTTTGAGATATACCTGATTTTTCAAAGTTGCCAAAAACACCTTTTGATCATTCCATCATGTAGAGTTCATCCATACAAACTCACTGATGCAAAACTTAGCATAATCGGAGCAGGAGGTATCCCACACGCACTGCTTGAAAGTTTGCCACTGTATCCCACGCGCATCCGACGCGCCCCGAGGAAGAAGACAACTGAGCCACACGCGAGCCGAGCCAAGAGAATATTCCCCAAAATATTCTTATTTCAACCCCAGCGAACCGCCCGACGTCCAGAATCGGTTTCCTGATCGGTTCAGCCCATTTCTGACCCATTTTCAACCAAGTAAGACCGATTCCCTACTGTTTGTAGCATTCCGGATCCATCTACAGTGTCGGTTTTGCCAAAATTCAACTCCCAGAAGATGATATAGTCATTCAAAGAATAAAATGACTACATAAAATGCACAAACACTTATCCCAAAGTTGACCAAAGACAATTATGATAATTGGTGTATCAGATTGAAGGCATTTCTTGGTTCACAAGAGTGTATAGAGATTGTGGAATATGATTATGATGAACTAGAGTCCAAACAAGCAGAAGATTCATTACAAGAAGCACAAAAACAACTCCTGAGAGCTAATAAAAAGAAAGACAACAAAGCAAAGACAATCATTTATCAAGGTCTTGATGAAGCCACATTTGAGATCATTGCTTTCGCAGAAACATCAAAAGAAATATAGGAGGCTCTCCAACAAAAATACAAAGGTGCTGACAGAATCAAGAAGATTTGTCTTCAATCTTTGCGAGGTGAATTTGAATTAGTGCAAATGAAGTCATCAGAATCTATTTCTGATTATCACACAAGAATTATGGTGATAGTCAATCAGATGAGAAGAAATGAAGAAGCCCTCTCAGATGCTCGAATTACTGAGAAAATTTTGAGATCCCTAGATCCAAAATTTGATTTTGTTATTGTCGTTATGAAGAATCCAAAGAAGTGGACAAGTTGATAGTGGATGAGCTTATGAGTTCTTTGCAAGCTCATGAGCAAAAGATTGTGAAAGGAAATGGAGATAAGGCAATTAAGCATGCCTTACAATCAAAGTTGTCTCTCAACAAGTGGATATATCACTCAAGGAAGCGGTCAACAAAGACGAGGGGGATTTCAGCAATTTCAAGGAAAAGGATCTTAGAATACAGGATTAAAAGGAAGAGGAGGTAGAAACACCATCAGAGAAGGCCGGGGAGAACAGACATTTACTCCTAGAGGAAGAGGAGGCAGTTACAACAACCGTGAGAAGAGAAATATTCAGTGTTATAGATGCAATCAATTTGGGCACTATAACACTGAATGTCGAAGAAAAGCTTCATTTGAGGTAGATGGAGAAGTCAACTATATAGATAATAATATCACCATAAGAGGACCAGCTGCATTATTAGTCCAATAAGGACTAGGCGAGAATCAAGAGAATTTATGGTATTTGGATTCTGAAGCTAGCAATCACATGAGTGGTCAACGAGATCTATTTGGAGATCTAGATGAGATCGTAAAAGGTCAAGTTATTTTTGAAGACACCTCAAAAGTTCCAGTGAAAGGCAGAGGTAACATCCTAATCCATTTGAAGAATGGCGATCATTGCTACATTGCAGATGTTTATTATGTTCCAGCTATTAAGCATAACTTGCTAAGTATAGGCCAACTTCTAGAGAAAGATTACACTCTTCTATGAAGAACTGTAATCTAACAATTGAAGATTACAATGAGAGATTAATTGCCTATGTGAAGATGTCCAAGAATAAAATGTTTCTTATAAACATCTAATATGCTACAGCAAAGTGTTTGAGTGCCATCACCAATAATGAAGAGTGGCTTTGGCAGCTAAGGCTTAGACATCTGAATTTTACAAGTCTGGAAATGCAAGCAAGCAAGAATATGGTCAAAGGCATGCCCCACATTAATCATCCAGATGAAGTCTGTGAAAGTTGTGTACTCAGCAAACATCATAGAACCAGTTTTGCCAAAGAAGTCAACTGGAAAACATATAAGCCACTGGAGTTAATGCACACATATGTGTATGGTCCCATAAAGCCTATGTCAACTAAACAAAATAGATATTTCCTTACTTTCACTAATGATTTTAGCAGAAAGACATGTATATACTTTCTGAAGAGGAAGTCAGAAGTGTTGAATTGTTTTAAAGATTTTAAAGCCATTATTGAGAAGCAAAGTGGCTATAAGAGCAGAACCATGAGATCTGATTAAGGTGGAGAATACACTTCAAATGACTTTGATGCTTTTTGTACACAACAAGGCATCAGGCATTAGATAACACCAGCCTATACACCACAACTGAATGGTGTAGCTGAGAGAAATAATCGAACGATTCTTGACATAGCAAGAAGTTTACTCAAAGCAAAGAAATTACCCAAACAATACTGGGCTGAAGCAGTATCATATGCAGTGTATCTACTGAATCGCTTTCCAACTAGAAGTTTGCAAGCTGTCACTCCAGAAGAAGCATGGAGTGGTCACAAACCAAGTGTTACTCATCTTGGAGTCTTTGGTTGTGTGGCATATACAAAGATCCCAGATGCAAGAAGGACCAAACTCGATGATAAAAGCGAGAAATGCATCTTTGTCGGATATGGTGATAGAAGGATGGGATACAAGCTGTATAATCTCATCACAAAGAAAGTAATTATGAGTAAAGATGTTATCTTTAAAGAAGATAAAACTTAGCAATGGAATGATGATCAAGAAGCAGTCAAATGGATCAGCACTGATTTGATCCTTGAAAACAAAGTGGAAGTACCAACAATACTTGCAGAAAGTCTGATGTTACCAAAGATGAGTCAGAAAGTCCAAGATACGATTTCCTGTGTTCAATAGAAAAGGCACATCAACACCAGTACCATCATCAACATCAACATCTTCATCAGAAGAACCAAGAAAGATGAGAAATCTAGAAGAATTATACGATGCCACTCAAGTCATAAAAGATACAACTTTATTTTATTTCTTCGCTGATAGTGAAGAAATGCATGCTATTGAGAAGAATGATACCCGGAAGTCGACTAATCTACCAGAAAACAAGAAAGCAATAGATGTCAAATGGGTCTATAAGATGAAGAAGAATGCAAAAGGCAAAGTACAAAGATACAAAGCAAGATTAGTGATAAAATGCTACAAACAGAGAGAATGAATTGACTATGGAGAAGTATTTGCTCTAGTAGCCTGTCTAGAGACAATCAGATTGATGATCTCACTAGCTGCATAACATAGATGGAAGATCTATCAACTCGACGTGAAGTCAGCATTTCTGAATGGTTTTTTAGAAGAAAAGATCTATGTTGAACAACCACTTGGATACATTGAAGCTGGAAATGAAGGCAAAATATACAAGTTGAAGAAAGCTCTCTATGGTTTGAAGTAAGCTCCGCGTGCTTGGAATACCAGAATTGACAGGTATTTTCAAGAGAATGGATTTGAGAAATGTCCATATGAACACGTGATGTATGTGAAGAAAGAAGCTGATGGAAGCACATTATTTGTGTACCTATATGTTGATGATTTAATATTCACCAGCAACAATCCTACCATGTTTGAAAACTTCAAGAATAGCATGGTACAACAATTTGAGATGACATACATTGGTTTAATGGCACACTTTCTTGGTCTGGAAGTAATGCAGAAAGAAGAAGGGATTTTTGTATCTCAAAGCAGCTACGTTAAAAATATTCATGAAAGGTTTAAAATGGAAAGCTGCAATCCAGTATCAACTCCAGTTAAGAATGGAGTGGAAGTGAGGAAGAGTAAAGTTGAAAATGTTGATCCAACCTACTTTAAAAGCTTAATAGAAAGCTTGAGGTACTTGAAATGTACCAGACCAGATATACTTTATGGAGTTGGACTTATCAGTAGATATATGGAGACACCAGATCAGTCTCACTTGAATACAGCCAAGAGAATTCTTCGTTACATCAAAGGAACGATAAATGAAGGTATGTTTTACACTTCAAGTAATACCTTCAGTCTTGTTGGCTACTCGGATAATGATTGGGGTAAAGATCTAGATGAAAGAAAAAACACAACATGATTTTTCTTTTTCATGGGAGATACATCTTTCATATGGATATCCAAGAAGCAATCAATAATAACGTTATCAAGTTGTGAAGCTGAGTATGTTGCTGCCAACTCAGCTTTATCTCATTCAATATGGTTAAGAAATATGTTGAAGTATTTGGGATTTCCACAAGAAAATCCTACAGAAATTTATATTGATAATCGATTAGCGATTGCATAAGCAAAGAACCCAGTGTATCATGAAAGAAGTAAACACATCAATACACGTCATCACTTTATCCGAGAGCATGTGAAGAACAAAGAAGTTGAACTGATATCTTGCAAAACAACTGATCAAGTTGCAGATATCTTTACAAAACCATTGAAAGGAGAGACATTTATCAGATTGAAGTTCATGCTTGGAATGACATCACTTGATTGAGTTTAAAGGGAGAATTTGTTGCTGTAAACTCAATCATAAGGTCCAGCTGTTAGAACATTACCATGTGAGGTAGTCCCACTCCATTAAAGCAACAAAGTGGAACAACTCATCTACTTTAACAAAAAGTGGAAAGATGAGCTGGTGGAATATGTTCTGCATGTTCTTTATTTTTTTCTTTTGTCCTACTGTTCATGCCTATAAATAAGTATCAAGAGAGCATTGCAATGTGTGTGGAAAATACAAGAGAGAAAGAGTGAGAGAGTTTGAGAGCTTGTAATCTTCGTGATATTTTTGAAATAAAAACAGAATGTTTTATCTCCTCTAAGTATTTAAAGCCACCACCAGTGGTCTTTCCACCAACAATTACAACTAGCAGGAATTTTATTTCAACAGTTATATTGTAATGGAATAGTATCATATAGAGCATCTGTTTTAACTTCCATTGGAATAGATGTAGGAGTTTGCATTCAGTTGACTTGGGATCTTTGGCTCAATTCTATCTCCAGTCCATCCTTGAAAATTGGAAATGGATCCCTTGAAAAAGAAACGTTTGGGTGACATAACTTCCATGTAAACCTGTTCACTAGGTAATGTATTGTTATCAGAGTTTCAAGTCTTGCAAATTCATATCCAGGACATATTCTAGCTCCGCCTCCGAACGCCACAAAACTATATGGAGGAACTGGTGCCTGTTTGTCAAAATGTCCCGGATCAAAACCTGATGGATTTGGGAAGAGACACTCATCCATGTGTGTCATGCAGGCTGCCCAGATTACCTGAGTCAAAACTTAGCAGAATACATGTTATCTTGTAGCCCTGGTGAGTAAGTTAAAATGACAAGGGAAACACGCAGAGTCTTGAACCATACCTGCCATCCTTTGGGAATTAGGTATCCTTCATATTCAAAATCTTTTAGGACCTTCCTGAAGAAGGAAAGCACTGGAGGGGTCATCCTTAGAGTCTCCGTCGCTACTCTCCATGTGTATCTCATTCTCTGGAGATCATCCCATGTCAAAAGGTCCTCTGAGACCTTACTCCTGGCAATCTCCTCTTGTTCTGTAGTCTCAAATTTCAGTAACTGCTTTGAATTTTTTCAATAATATTTGGTCTTTATTGAATCAATTTAGTTGCGTACCTTGAAGAACGCTGGCATAAACAGATGGATTATTGGCTAAAAGATTGATCAAGAAACTGAGGAGGATGGAAGTTGTGTCATATCCAGCTATCATTATAAGGATAACATTATCTACTATTTCCTCATCAGATAATGCTGCTGAAAAGTCCGCATTTCTGAGACTAAGCAGTGTGGTGATAAGATCTTGTTGTGGAGAGGTGATTTGATCCTCCATTGCAGCCCTCTTTTCATGAATCAGATCCATGACAATCGTTCTGATTTTTTCTCTAGCTTGGAGGCTACGGTTGAAGCAAGTGAAGGGAAAATTGATTGGTACAGAAAGAACACCCTTCAGCAGTTGTTGGAAGAGCTCTACAAGTATCTCTCTTTTGCACTTTGCTCTATTCCGAATATCAGTGAGCTCATAACGTTGAAGGTAAGAGTCTTCATCAATGGCATTGCCTACGTTGTAAAGAGAAATAAGAGATATATAAGACATAAAGAAATGCAAGAGTACACAGTTTTCATTGCTTCGCCTGTGATTTTCAACCTGTAGAGGTCAACAATGAAAATTAGGACATTTACCGTAGTAAGCACTTATCATTTTTATGTAGTGCAAGTATTTTGTCGTTTGATAAAATTGACCTACCAAAACCTTCTTCTTTCCATGCCAATGAATCTTGAAATGCTTTCTGACTTCTTCATCCATCTTACCAACATGTTGCTTCAACACTTCAGGCTTTAAAATCGATACAAGAGCTCCTCTAACACGCTTGTGCTCGTGGCCACTCAATTCTAGGATATTCCTCTCGCCGCAAAGCCTTCTTATAGACGATGGTTGCTGATTGGCAAGTATGCTATCATCACAGGTGTAGATGAACTTGTTTGCAGCCTGACCGCAAACGAATACTGTTGGAGTCCCCAAAAGACTCATTTTCGAAATGGGGCCATATTTTCTTTTCTTATCCTGAAGCCATTCTTCTGCTCTATTTTTCCTCATGGCACTTAGGAAGCTGAAAGTTTGGCCAATGATGGGGAAACCCAAAGAACCTGGTGGTAGCTTTTTTGAACTTTTCCTGCAGGCGATCAGGAGAAGGTAGAGAGGGAGAAGGAACAAAAGCATAGAGAAAAAGATTGTTGGACTCATAGTTACTACTATCTGTGCTAGCTAGTGTAACTAAACCTGAGATATTTTCCAAAAACAAATTAGTAGTACTTCTTATAGGAACTCTGAACTTGTCTCTTATTCTTAACTACATCATCTGCATTCTTACATTTTTCTTGTTGTTCATGCATATCATTTAATTATCCGAGCAGTACCAAAACATAAGAATAAGAATCAATTTGAATCTTCCGTAACTGGCAAACCCTTCAAGGGTTGCTATGAGGCAGGTGGGATATTCAATGAGCAGCTGATCTAACAGTAACACAATTCTAAAGTATTTGAAAGTTCTATGAAAGAAAAATGTCATAAAATCCTGATGAAGGCATATAGCTGATTAGAATTTAAAATATCCCTATCAAATCCTGAAAGGTTACATAAAGCAGCAAGTAAAGTATCATCGGAATGACCGGCGATGCATAAAATTAAATCCGTCCACATAACGTCAAACCAAAGAAAAACAATTTACAACGTATCAGCTAATCTTAGGAGTATTTTGCTGTTGGGCTTGTTGAGAGTACATTTGTTATAACCTAGCACTAGTTTTAGTGCTAATTAACTATGGAAGAGCCTTGGCCCCTAAAATATGGCAGGCATATCTTGTATTGACACATTCAACAGCAGGAATATTCCGAGATGACCCCAATATCCACTGCCTTAAAAAATTAATTAGCATCAGTTTATCAAAGGAAAGTTTTTTCATACAGCTGAACTTTTCCCGTAATAATTTATCAAATCAAATTATCTACTTAAATTGGGATCAAATTAACCATTTTAATCACCTAAACCAAAGAGTTCCGAAAATTAATTCGTATTGTGGAGTAAATTATGGATTTGAGAAATTGAAATTAGAATTTTGATAAAAGCGATTATGGCATGTTCTAGTTCTGTAAGCTTATGTGCTATTCATTGTTGACCTTTGACCCAAGGATATAGTTTTAGGATTCTAGATCACGCACTCGGAAATAACACAAGAAAGATTAAGTATTATAAAGAAAGACGTCAAAATTTTATTGAATAGAGTTACCATACCAAAACTCTAAATTAAAATTTTATTGGATAGAGGCAACCAAATGAAGTTTTGGCCGAATACGAAAGCCACTTGAAGATCAAAATCTTGAAAGAAAAATAGTTGGCTTGAGAAATATGACGACAACCACATAAGGGAGAAAAATAGCTATGAGTAATCATGATCAAATAAATACAATTATTGAAGAAAAGTATTTTAAATAGATGGCATGAGATGTCATCAAATAAATGCATTTCGAGCTCCCAGAGTCCCAACTTGAACCAGCTGAATAGTCGACCTCAATTATTATGAATACAGTTGACCTCGTGAATTATTGTATGTTTACATGCAGTTCTTCTTAATCATCTGTTCATAATTCTATAGTTGCTGACACTAGCACATGTGTAGCAGGGATGAAAATTTAATGTCAACCCGGATGGATACCGGCCTTAGCCGGCCCGAATGAGCAGGGATTTTTAGATAGTTAATTTACCCAACAGATAATGAATAAGATACAGATTGATATTGTCAAACCCACACCGGCCGGAACTAATCCAAGATGTTTGTGTGTGTAAAGAAGCTGTTACAGAGAGATTCGGGTTTGTTAATGGGGAGAGCGCTCGAAATGGGTTATTAGGCTTGTGAAAATTTCTTCTGAACTTTAGTTGCTAGAACATTTTATTTCATACAAGCTCGTCTGCTTTATTAAAATATGGTTTGCGATAAAATACATCCCAAAATAATTTTATAGAAAACACTTGTATCATGATTCATAATAGGCAAAAGTTAGCTAAGTTCAATACATCCCATCTTTGTGCAGGAAACCTCGCGGTGCGGCTGTGAGAGAGAACATAGAAAGAAGATTATGCGAGGCTGTTGAACTCTTGAAATTGATAAATAGCTAACTTGAGTAGTTAAGACACAGGTACAACTTATGCCTGTTGAACCCTTCAGAGGTATGGAAAATGGTTACATTTTGGAGCAGTTCCAGGGCCATGTTGTTAGGCTTTCTTTCGGTTGTCATGCCTTATCTGTGCGTCGTTGAGTTGAGATTTGATGAAGTAAATAGTGTACTGAGAGGTGTGCAGATTTGAGATGAAGCTGTTTGTCTTCACTGTAATGATTTTTCTCCCCTTTTCTTGAGCAAGTTGTTCTGTTTGTTTCCTCCCTTCATACTCTTAGGGCAGAGGACAAGGTGGAGTTACAGCACAGCATCGTTGTCCTCCTGCATGTGCCTCTTGGATAGTTGGATGCCATGGAAATGCTGCGACTGACCAAACACACTAGACAAGTTGCAAAACTATGTTAATTATCTCGATTTATTCTTGGAAAATTGCAATAATTATTTTCTTATAAAAAAATACATGTACAGATGGACACATACCTATGGAAATTTCACTGTATTTATTTCAAAATTAAAACATTACTATGATCACAGCAAAATCAAAACTTGAATCATATTTACAAATATCAAGACAAATGAAACTAATTCAATATAGATGAATCCCCTTTTAAAAAAATAGTGGTAGGGAAATAATCAATAATTAATTATCTGTGGATGCAGCTGGGGATAAAGGAAGGTTGTCGAAAGTTGAGCATGATGGTCCCATTGCTGTGCACATGACATTATCTTAATTTTTGGAGGACCAAGAGATTCAGATTCCTTATGGCCGCAAAAATATCTGCGATCCTATTTAACACCATGTCTACATATTCAGTAAATTGATGCCCTCTGGTAGGCTATAAGGACAAGGTTCATTTTTCTGCTTCAGCCAAGTTTGGTGGTTAGATAATCCATTCATGAACCAAGGCTGCAGTTAGAAAACCTGTGTGCCTGTTCAGGAAGTTGGAGCGGTAGCGGAGCAACCATGTTCAACTGTTATAGGCCGCGGAGCAATCCATGTTTCCAAACCAAAAGGGTTGAACTAGCGTTCCCAAACGGTCGTTAGGAACTTGCAATGCTCACAGCCAATAAGAGTTGAACTTGTCATGCAGTTACAAAAATTCATGATCCTTGAATTTTGATTTCACTTCGGCAATTTGAGGCAAAACAAGTAAAACTGTACCATCTCTCAATGGAGCAAGAAAGCAAAGGAAACTAGAGTGAAATCAAAGCGTGTGCTGCTTGAGGAAACCAAGACTCAAGATATTACCAGTAATTTAAAAGCATTTTTTAAAAAAAATAAAACTATTTTAATTTTTTCTTTACTTTGAATTAATATTTTTTTTTATGTTTATAGATTATTTTGATACAATATTAAAAATAATTTTTAAAAAATAATAAAATATTATATTAATATATTTTTTAAAAAAACATACTTTAAAAATTAATCACGCAAAATAGCATCATCTGCTACTTGATAAATGTTTTTACACAATTTTTTCCAATCTCAATAGCAAGCCTAGCTTATCCCAATAACTAGTGCTAGCAATCAATCATTCAATCATAAAACAATAGGTTTTAGTGCCTAATTAAGCATCTAAGGATGGAAAAAATCAAGCAGCCCTAGCAAGAACTTGTAGCCTTTCAGGCACATCTTCAGGGTCAATAAAGAATCCCCTCCTCCTAAAAGCTCTCGGTACAGTAACTGTCAAGACACCGTCTTCAAATCCTGCTGATATTCCCTCAATATCAATCCCACCAGGAAGCCTGAATTTTCTACTGAAGGACTTGGCAGGCTGAGTTGATTCATTAATAGCCTCAGTTCTAATTATGAGGTACCTTGAATCCTCTACCTCCAGTTTTATCTCTTCTTTCCTCACACCTGCCATAAGAACCAAGACAACATCTCATTCCAATTCAAACACAATTGAAAGAAATGCAAGAAACTTCAAGAAATGAAAAGAGACATCATAAGAAGCTAAAGTAAGTTGTCCAAAGTACCAGGGAGGTCAGCAGAATAGATGTGTGACTCGGGGGTTTCAGACCAGTTGACATGGTTTTCTGGGGTGGGGAGATAGGAGAAGAGGGCTGGGTTTGCAAGGAGATAGTACCATGGTGAAGGTTGATGATAGATGGACAGCTCCATTACTTATCAGACCTCTTTGGGGCAGGATTTGATTGATGGGGTGTGACTTGATAAGAGGAGGCACTGGCTGTGCTAGCCTTTTTATAGAGCAAATGGTCAAGTTGCTGCCTTTCTGGGCCAGTGAGGTTAGGTTTGCAAGTTGATTGGCTTTCTGAACTTTACATGACGGTTTGGTTTCCTCCTATAACCGAAGGAAGGTGGATGGTCAAACTGTGCGGTGCTAGCTGCATAGACTAATTTTGCCACTAATAGTTAATGTTGCAACAAGTAGATGGGTTTTTTTTTTTTAAAAAAAAAAGAAATTATCGCAGAGAAAAAAATAGAACAGATAAAACACCATGTATATATATAAAAAAAACATAATTTAACATGTCATATGAAATCAGAAAAAAGGGGTGGGGTCATGGTGGCCATGTAGATATTTTGTGGTGGGGGGAGAGAGTGATGCGTGGGCAACGGTGATGTCAGAGGAAGAGAATGGAAAGGGAAATAAGGAAAGAAAGAGCATGAAAAATAGAGGCCAAGGTTTTAATTCCATTGGAGTACTGGCTTGCAAGCTTGCAACACATGTGACATGCAAGCTGTTGATGTCTCACAGGACTCGTCTCTAAATAGCTTTCAAAATACGTTATATGCCTTTTTTTATATCGTGTTAATTTTTTTATTTAAAGAAAAAAAACAAAAACAAAAACTAGCAAGTTGATAGTTGCCTTAGATGACTTTCGGTCAAGTTGTTACAAGTATTTCCCTTTTCCAAGATACAGCAAAATAAAGAGTTGTGTCTTGTACCAATTAGAGCTTCTGGTGCGTTTGAGTTTTGACAACTTGTAGCCAGCTGACATGTGGTTGGCTGGCCCATTACGGATCCCACCATTTTGGGAAAATCTGCTGGGATGGAAACAATCATACCTACCAAGTCTCCAAATAATGGCCCTCTCACGAAGATCTTCTTCAGGTGCTTGAAATGCTATGGTTGATGTCAACTCTGTCACATGGTCCAAGCCAGGGAGGTATTCTAACATAGGAGTTGTGAGAATCCATCTACATCTGTAATATAGGTGTTATGGACATAACGTTTTCTACTATGACTTTGAGATAGCTTACTTACCTTCAATTTTATTCAGTAAGTTTCTCGACTAGTCAGCAGTGCTTTTTCTTCACTATAATTTGCAGTTGCAGCTTTTCCTCTTCGTCATACAACTTCTGGAAAGCAGTTCCTGATATGTACGGAAATACAGGACAAGACTTTATTTCAGCAGGAAATAGAGAACAGGAAGTTATATTGGAGATCAGAGTGAAGGTTCAGGGAAAAGGTAAAAGGTAAAAGGTTGACTTTGGTTTTTAATGGAAAAACATATGAGATGCCACCAATTTTCAATCATTAAGCGTGCATTCAATGATGTTCTTTCGAACCCAGAGAACTTGAAGCCCAAACCAAAGGGCTCTTAATAAGCATGTGAGTATGACAAGAGACATGCTAACAAGACTGCAAATCAAACGCATACAGAGGTTTTCTATGCAAGATTTCAACAAAGAAATTTACAGGTTTCCCCATTTCACTGACCCCGGATACTGTCCTCTTACAGCTATGACAACACCAGGCCTACATCATTTCATTATCGAATCTCCGCCAGCTATAAAATTGTCTCCATTGTTTTCTGGTTATGAAGATGTAAGATCTGTCAAATTATCCTTATAAAATCTCTGGTAACATTACCGAAAATAACAGCTTTCAGGAAAATCACAGCATTCTCTAACATCCTTTCGTCTACATACATAAAACATAGTAGACAACGGTGCTATGAGAAAGGAAATAGTTTTCACTCAGCAAGTCATCTTCGAAGAGAGGAAGAAAACACGGATATTTTAGTACCGTTCGCAGGCTTAGTTACCGTGGAAAACAATTCTCTTATGATTGAACGTTTACACACTTTGAATGAAACCATATCTGGCCAGGAATTGTCGATGCCCACTATGGATTGCAACAAGAAATAAGATCACAGTGGCATACCAAGCTGATAATCAGCTTATTACAGTTAAATGATAAACATTATGAAACAATTAAAAATATACAAAATGTTCTTTGAAATGGTTAAATCAAGTTGCTTCAATCACCACAACACCTGCAATATGATCAGGTAAATGACAACCACCATGGACAACAGAAGCATGGCTCCTTCTTCATGTATTCACCCCAAGCACAAAACCATTGCTATATGAAGGAAGATTGTTTGAAAGACAGTGAGTCTTGACTGGAGAGCGAAAAGGATTTGGTGTCACTGGATGTGTAATGTGTAATCCAGCTCCGCGAAGAACCTGCTTTGCATTCGCACATAAAATTTCAGACTGCTCTGTGAAGAAGGCTGGAACACCTCTAGATTTTATCAATTCAAGTGCTCCTCCCCAAGCAGAATAGCTCTCCAATCCACAGTTCAATGCAACAATGATATGTGGAGAAGGAAGATAGGTGGCTTCATCCTGATAATTACCTCTCACAAGATTCACCCTCACTCTACTACTTATTCCTGAAGTTGTGCCTGACAAGTTAGTTGGAACTTCCGGTCCCACCATTACAATATGTATATTTCCTGATCCATTCAGCAAATGGCCAATCTCTGCAAATGCAGGCATCCAATCTAACTCCCCTTCAGGACCAAGGTAGTGAAGAATCACCTCTTTCCCTTTGAGTAACAGGTTCTTCGAACTAATATTAAGAGCAGTTAATATGTAATAAACTGTAAATGGGTGAGAGAGAATGTCAGCAACAGGGCTTGATAATGGCAGCGACCGAAGATTATAGTACTCTGACCAACCAGAAAGAAGGATTGGGCTTGGTATTCCATCTCTTACGTGGTTATGAAAAGGGGAATCTCTAGGGTACTCCTCATCATCCAGCCCACCCCATGAGTCCCAGAGCCCACCTTTGACAGGAAGGAGACCAAGAGGGCAGTGAGCATAGCAACCACACTTCCTTCTCCACATGCCTTTTTGATGGATACCCAGTGACTCAAGCCATTTACAAGGCTGGTCAGCTGAACATGGGAACAAAAAGATTTTCATTGCCAGCTCTTCTTCTCTTTCCATCATAGCCTTGTAAAGACCACACATGCTCTTGTGTGTTTCCTTCCAGTGCTGCTTCTGGCACAGAGAACTGCAGTAGACCACA
This sequence comes from Populus deltoides, assembly GCA_015852605.2. Lineage (NCBI taxonomy): Eukaryota > Viridiplantae > Streptophyta > Magnoliopsida > Malpighiales > Salicaceae > Populus > Populus deltoides. Next base: position 37,580 of record CM027580.2, read on the forward strand.
GCGCGACACTGCGCACAACATTGAGACTGGTCTCCATGAACTTCTTTCTCGCACAATGTACACTGCCTCAAGACACCATTTGAATTTACTCTTACATCAACAAAGACCTCCTCCCTTGGTGGTTCAGCATACTTGGTGGGTGTTGAGCTAGCCGTTGAGCTAGCCTTTTCCTCATATGCCTGACCAGGAGGATGGGAGACAGTAACTGCAACAAGGTCATGACCCTTGGCCATTTCTGGAGGCCACTGAACATCCACAGTCTCAATAAATGTTTCAAAATACATCATCCGTGACCATTTTGGAGCACCATCTTTATCTTCCTGGAGTAGTGGATGCACAAGAGAAATAGCTCTCATGAAGGCATACACAAACCTAAGCTCTTCAAGAGTTGGATTCCTAAACCGAAGCTCACCAGAAGACATACAACGTGCAACATCAATCACAGGAAACCTATCAGTACCCGATGCTTCCAATGACAAAGACTTGATCAGTCTCTTATTTGAAGGAAACATCAACCTCTCAGGTTCATACGAGACCCTCAAAAGCTCAACATTTGGAACACGAATTGTCTCTCTCGGTCCAGTCATCTTCTTAGCATCGCTTTCAGATCGAAACATATAAAACCCAACATCCCCACCATCACCTCCTATGAACTGAACACAAGGAAAAGGCTGTTTCTTGCCGGACCAATCCGAATCCTTCCCTACCCGGATACCAAAAAGATGCCAAGGACGCAATCTTTTCCACGGTTCAGTTCTATAAAGAGCAGCAGAACCTTTATATATAGACTTAATGAAATTAGGAGAAACTCCCTCTACCTTCATTAGACATGTACTTGATCCAGGACCAAGCCCAGGACCAGAACCAAATTGCTCCTGAAATCTACCAAACAAATTCTTCAAATGCAAATCCATTATGACCCGTTTCCCAAATCTCACCAAATTCCCCAAACCCCCACTAAAACCAGCAAACCCAGCAAAAAAGCACTAACCTTTGTTACTACTACAAATACAACAAACCATAAAGCTCAAAACTTTCCACTGAATTTGATCTCCAAAGGGTCTAATAATCTAGCAAGGACAGTAAGCTAGACAGTGCAAGGACAAAGAATCCTTAAAACAGCAGTTTTAAACTAGGGTACCGTCCACTCATAGAAGCCCTTAATTACAGTAACATTAGAAAGAACGTGAAAAAAACAAGAATCAATGCTTCTTACCAGAATTTGATGCCGGGGTATTTTGCAGTGAAAGACTGAAGAGTTCAAAGGGAGAGTGAGATCAGGAGCATTTGAATCCCAGTTGAAAAATCAAAGGAAGACAATGACACTGTTTGACGGAGGAAGCAAAGATTAAGGAATTTGTTCTTGTAAGGACGTTCGCACTTTATGAGTTTCTTTTTTTTGTTTGGTCCTCAATGTAACTTTAAGGTTGCATTATGAACCTCATCTTTCTTACCTTTACCAAGACCTCCTTCTTCTAAATTTCTTTTAACAATACTGTTAGGTCTGTTCGGCCGTACGATCCGGTCTGTGTTTAGTCTTAATTATATATTTAAAAATATTTAATTAATTATTATATACCATAATAAAAATTTATATGAATATTTTTTTGCATTTCTGGGCTCCTTATTTCAACTTAACCATGAAGGGCTGGACGAGGCCAGTATTACTTGTTGGGGGTACCCTATGGTAGGGGGTGTGATTATCGTTTTGTTGTATATAACATGAAAACATTCATCCCATTGTTTATCTGTCGAAGAGTGAGCTGACTGTTGTCACCACTTCATCTTCTGTTCATGGATAGATCACTCAGGTTGTGTAGTTTTTCTTTCTAATATTAACTTGAACAAAAATAAAAGATCACATTAACATCTTGTTTAATTAAAATCACAATGAATGTGAGTAGAAATTCCTCTCGATTTTTGTATCTCATCCATGACTTGGAAGTATAATAACACCAGATCCACACGCCACAAGTGAGGCAGGTGAACTTTGAAGGGTTGAGGTATACATGCAAATGAAAAATATTGTAGCATCAATTAGAATTTCGAAATAAGCATGTATATATATATAGCATGGACTATGAACCCTAACATTCAACTAATACCTTGAGTACGTAGTACATCAAGCGATATCCTAGAAACTTCTTAACAGGAAAAAGTTTGGGGAAACAAGAAGGAAGGAAAAAAGTGTGCACCATAATCTTCAGTCTGGTTTCTTCAAGTTCAAGCAATTATCAGTAGCTTGACTGCACAACTTTTGCACCAGTTTTAGCTCCCTCTCTGCAACGCCGAAACCACCATGATTGTTAGTGATGAGTACAAAAGGAGGAAAACATATGGCAAGGACATGTAAATGATCCAAATAACCCATTTCAAATTTAAGGACTTGAAAAAGCAAATAACATGACCAATCAATAGATACTTGTATGAATCTAATTGCATGGCAGGCAGCCGCAAGCAGCCATCTATGTCTTTAAAGCTCCACCATGGTTTCTAGTTTCCATCAGTTATGTTCACCGTGTCGCTGTATCTGCACATTTCGAACTAGAGCAGTCCCCATACATGAGATGGAGACCGTGGTTCCAAACCTTGCTACATCCTTTTCCTTTCCATATCTGCACGTATTGAACTAAAGCAGCCAAAACTCGTTATATCCTATTCCTTTCATATTAGTATAATTTAAATCACTTCCCAAATAACAAAATTCGTTTTTTATATTGACAGGGAATTGAGAATGTTATGGGTACTAGAGGAGCAAGGGGTGGGATTCCAAATCTGGATTTCTGTGCTTCCCTTGCTTTGCAGGGGAAGATGCCACTCCTCTAACTACCCAGCAATTATAACATTCACTGTAAAGCAGGACAAGTGTACATCGAGTATCCAAGCACATACAGCACATCAAACACAAGCTGAAAAGTTGACGAATTTACCTGCTGCCTCCAGTTGCCTGTGCAGTTCCTGGCCTACAGCATCATCTTCAGCCTGGCGTTCACAGAAAAAACAGATCATTCATCAATTCTATAATATTAGATGTAAAAAGAGTAAATCAGGTGAAGTTTATGTAGAATAACCTGGAGTTCTGCAATCCTTTTCAGCTGGGCCTCCTCACCTCACTCAGACAGAGGAAGTGCTGCAACCAACACATCAAACTGTAGAAAGAACAACCAGAAATAAGTTTCTGTACAAAGCAACCCAGTTATTACAGTGCATGCAGGATGGACAGAAAACCAACAGCAGAGAACTTGAGATCAAAATCTCTGCAGCCCAAAAGCAAACTTGACATTGCTAGACAAAGCAAGAGTCAGACTCTTATTTTAAAGAAACTCATAGATTATTCGAGATTCTTGCAATCACAACAAGGCAGCTTTCGCTTCAGTTCCTGAGGTGTTCACTCCACAAACAAAAGAATCTTCATTAAGTTTAGTAAAAGAAAGCATCCTAGTACTACAAATCTCCACTAACAAACACCAGAAAGAATTTCATATGGCCATAAAATTTAGACTTCACACAGAACTTTAAAGTTCATCGTAAACGATATTATACCCCAATGATTCAACCAAAATCTAATAACACTGATAAGATCTTTGGCCACTTCCCAGTTTTGTTGACAGTACTTAATAAAGGACTGAAGTGAGAGGGAAAAAAAATTTCCAATTCAAATTCCAAACATAACCCTGAACAGACAACCTAAGTTCGAGTATGTCGACAAAAATTCAGACATCAAGGGTTGTCCTTACACAAACTAAAATAGAAGAATAATAAATAAAAAAACCCCACCCTTCAAGCATCTGGCACCACAAAAATCACCCACAAAGAATCACTGCTTAAAACACTGAATCAGCCCTAATTAAGAAAAAAACAGATGCTGGAATGAAGAGAAGATCATAAAGACTCAATCTTCTGGATTTCTATAAATTTTAAATCTTTAAGCAACAGGGTTTAATAAAATTAATCTTTAGCAGCTTTGACAAGGGCAGCACTCATCTGTTATGGCTGCTCAGAGATATTGGCAGCATCTTCTGTAGGATTTGGAGGAGGTTCAGGGAAGTTTTGTGAGAGCCTGACTGAAAGAGCATCTTTTTGAAGGGTACCAAAAGTGTTGAAAGTAAGTGCTGCTATTTGATTCACTTGCTCCTGTAACTGAGATATGATGTCCATGTTTATTGCAACCTTGTATTTTGTACTATAAATTTTGAAACCAGTTGCATAGAGCTCCTAGGGTTTTTATTTTCTGTTCTCTGTTTTCTCGAGAAACAAACGGTAAGTAGCAGATTTTTAAGTTTTATAGCAGCAGAAGCTATACTAGTTTTGGGCTAAACAAACTGTTCTCTTAAACTTGTGGGCGAAGGCCCTAAAATTTCTTTGGGAAACAGATTTGGCCTTCCTCTTCTAGCAAATTTAAGATGGAAATTTGATAACTAAGATATACTACTTTCAACTGATTTACTCCAAAAGGTTGCAAGAAAATATTATTACCAAAGTCTACATCCATTTCTACTACAACGATCCCAAATCAAAAGGTAAAAGACATTAAGAGCAGAAAATACATGCCCAGCCTCTGAACTGATATTTAAGGATCTGCTTAACACTCTAAATAATTGCAATGTCGAGCATTATCGCCCAGGCCTATTTATTCCTTGACTCTAGACATCATGTGTAGCATCCATCTGTCACAGCTTTATCCTGTCTATGGTTTCAGAAGAAAATGTCCTACACCGCTGAGATTTTTTAATGCCACTAGATAATCTAAGATTCGGCAGGTGGAATGACATCCTTGATATTACTGTCCACATTATTGGCAACACCAGGAGAACTGCAGATCTGGGGTGTGGTCATTCTATGAAGAACAAGTTCATCAGAAGCAGTCTTGGATTCTGGAAGAATAGCTTCTCTCCCAAATAGAGTTGCGGGTAGGATAATTGTTGCTGAAGTGTCTGCCCCTGCCTCCATAATATTTGTACCACCAGAAGAACCATCTGACTGGGGTTTGGAGACTCTCTGAAGAGGAGATCCTTCAGCTGCAAGCTTTGGTGTTGAGGGAATAGCTTCTCTCTCAAACAATAGTGATGGAAAGCTTTCAATTGGTGCTGACAGTGAGTTTGCCTCAGTAGAGCTAGCAGCAGGACCTATAGAACTACCATTAAGATGGGATTTATCATCCCCACTGATAATCTTCATAGCAGGCTCCGGAGGTGCAACATTTTTTGGAGAAGCCTTTTTTCCATGAAAGAACTAGGGCTTTTTACTCCATAATGAACTGGTTGATTCAGCTTAAGGTCATCACTGGAAGGTTGCTATTGAATTTCAAGCTCCATCCAAGCAGTTTCACTGCCTGGCAAAATATCAGCAGGAGGTGCAGGTAGTGACACAGATTTTGATTGTTCATTTGCCTTTACGCTTAAATTAGGGCCTTTTCTTAGGGAGGCTTCAAATTCCAGCATGAAATCATGCTGTCCATCAACCTTATTATGCCCCATCTGTGCCATAGCAGAGGCAGATTGATTGTCACATCCTGAACCCAAAACTTGATGCCGCACAACTTTCCCTCCAAAGGAAGGTCCTGTGCTACTCTGCAAGTATTCAGTCAGAGGCAGCATCTGAGGAGCAGACTGGCTCTCCTTTGCAGTTGGGACAGTTGGTTGAAACCCAGATTGTAGCCCTTTGTCTTGAGCAGTGGGTGCAAGCTTTTTTAACTCAATCAGTTGCTTGTCACTTTGCTCTGGTGAAGTAACAAAACTAGGCAGCTGAGTCGGAGGATATGAAACTGGGATGGGAATATCTGCTCTTCTATTCATTTTTGCTTGTGGAGCCACATCATTTGCAGCGGTGATGGGAATGAATCGGCTGGGTAGAAATACAAGACCCCTCAAAGGAGTGTCAGAGTCCCCTACCTTAACTTTAACAAGATATCCAGCATCAAATAAACCATCAATAACACCGGTAATCACCTGACCCACCATGCTAGCACCAGTTGTTCCTGTAGTCTCTTTGTTTTCCTTCATATTGTCAGATTCAGGCATTACTGGTGTTTTCTCGCCCAGTACTGAGCTCTCATCCTTGCGCGGACGGCCACGTTTGCGTTTCATAGGAGGATCCACTGGAGTGGAGCTAGTCCCCTGACTCAAGAGGATCCATCTTGCACAGTTAACAAGACAACTGATTTACACCAGTCTTCAAAAATTTTCTCCTGCAAACAAAGATCATAAGCTTTTTGATCAATTATTTCCCATATTAAGCCACCCATTAGAAAGTACAAATAGTGACGGCTGTTAGAAACAGAAACTGATCAATGATACACCACACCTGGCATAGTGCTATTAGGATAACACCATAACAATAACCTGAATAATTAATCTCTAGCAATCCACTGGAACAATTGAACATTTTGAGGGCAGCATGGTATAAACAACGCATATCAGAAGCCTCCAAGTGAATATACTGCATTAAGCCTTCTTCTTGCACGAAGCTTCAGGTTATGGATCCTTAACATCTCTTCTATCATGTGCTTGAAAAGATTCCCTCTTTTTTTATTTTTTTTTGTAATGGAAACCATGGTGAACGGAAAACAGCAGGCCCGTGTTTTTCTTATACAAATTATTCAGTGAAAGTCATAAAGGGACTGAAGCAAAGCAGAAGCACAATTCTAGATTTAATATTACTCGAGTAAAAGAAAATGAAAAAAGAAAACTTTGACATTTTCACTCCATCTAGGTAACAACTTGGCCAACTTCATACTAAGATATATACTTGGCAGGGGTAAGGATTGGAAACCATGTAAGCACACACATGCATTCACATTTATGTGCCTGCATAAGACCATGATTTGTACCTCAACGAAAATTGACAAGACTTCCTCATTTTGTCACTGCTATTTAATTTGATCTCCCTTTTCACATTGCTAAAGATTTTTATTATCCAGGCTTACATCTCATGGTCTACAAACCTAGACATGGATATATTTATATTACAAAACAGCATTATAAGGAAATCAAATTCAGAATAAAAAAATAATTAAATAATTCCTATATAGCTTGTGCATGCGGAAGACATATTCTAAAAACAGACCCGGATCCAGCAATAGCATCACCAGAATCGGTACCCTTTGAGGTCAGGTGAACTACTCAATACTCCTGCTACATGTACACACTCTCAAATGAATCTGAGACGAGAGTGTGCAGGCACCAGGACTACTGAATTAGTTGCTCAAAGTGTAGCTCCAATTCAATTAGATAGATCACTGAAATGACACCATCCAATATTAAGAAACGACTTGGATGGCATTGACACACAATCACAGCAAAATAAGGCACGGCCTTTTCATAAATCTCTCGTCTACAAAGATTCATACAAGATACACCCACATTTTGCTGTGCATTAACGATATCAATCAATAAAAAAAAAAGTAAATCATAACTCTCCCATCGTGAAGCTAGCCCACTAAAAAGATGTAAATTTGCAGTCTTTCATCCCACTCAAAAACACTTCAAAAAATAAAACCGATCATCAACATTGCTGATCACTTCTTACACTAACAATGTCAAGAAATCAAGAACAAAACCATAAAGCAAATGTTGGAGGAGAAACTTACGTATCAATGTATGATAAAGCCTTGAATCAGTATAGGAGCCAAAAGGGTGTCTGTAAAACCAATCAAGAATCTGTTAATCGGAGTGTTGCTGTTTTTTGTTTGGCGCTGGTGGTTTGTTTGGTTTCTGAGAAAATACACGTATATAATCACGAGGCAAAGAGTGCAGGTGAAGTGTGGAGCTGGTGCTGTGTTGTCAGTTTCGGACTCTTTAGTCGGCTTTTAAATTGGTTGCCTTACATGGAGCAAAGATAGGACCAATAATAGATTCTGTGTGGACATGGTCTAATTTAACTAATTATTCCTGATGAGTGGCATTCCTCATGTTGTGAATAGGTTGCTGAATTTAACGTTTGTAGTCTTCTAAACTTGTTTGGCAACTAAATCTTGTTAGAATGAATCCTTCTAAAAAAGACTAGACTAGTTAAAGGAAGAACAATGTATTGATACAATATTGCTGTAGCCAAACGATTAACTTTCAAAGGTATATATATGATGAAGACAGGAAGTTCACGAGAGAAAAAAACTAACCGTACTATTTTATTCTAAAATTTTATTAGTTCAATCTCTATCCCTTTTAACAAGGAGGAAAATCAAAATCTTAACCAAGATAGAAAAAATAAAAAATAGAATCCAAAATTAAATAGAAAAATAACAGAATTGATAAACCAGCTTTGAAAGCTTCGACTTAAGTCGGTGAAGCCGATTGACGTTATTATATAACTGAGCATGCATGCAGAACATTCCGATAAAATTTGATAATGATTCAACGATAATGGTAAAAGGCATAATTATTAAGTCATCTCACACGACCATATTTTTGATGGTATATCACTGTGTGTGATTTACTATATATGTAATTAAATCCACCACTTAAAACAGAAAATCTGATCAGAAGAGATGCAAATGATATACAACCTTGTAATCATACTCGCCCCTATATATTTTACGTATCATATACTGTAAAAGGAAATAACAAGAGTGTTTTCTTGTTTCTTGTTCTTCTGCAAGAAGCTATTTGTCTATGCAACTGGCTTCCTTTTCATGGCTTGAATATCGTAATGTATAAGCCTTGTTTTCTTCTTTTTTTAATCAAAGAATCACTTTGCTCAGGTTTTTTTTCTTTCCTCCATCCTGTTATTAGTTTTGACCATTAACAAGTGGATAGTAACAGGAGAAGCTGCTATGCATGTGATGGTTATGAGTGTTGCATGCATGTGCTTGGTGATATTGGACTTTTGTATTGAATCTATCCTTCTCTTCTACTACTTTCAGAGTTATTCAACTCATCTGGCGCCAATGATAACAGAAGTTTATGTGCTTGGATTTTTCTTATGATGATTATACCCGTTTGACACCATATGACAGAGACTAATCGATCCCTCACGTTTTTATGTGCTCAAGGCCAGTCCTGCCAAATCCCTCACGTTTTTATGTGGTTGTTTGATTCTTAGTGCTTGAAACTTTTTAGTGATTGTTTGGCAGTGTGGTAGCGGTTGTTTTTTAAATAATTTTTTGTGTCGAAATGCATGCTAATAATATTTTTTTATTTTTTAAAAATTATTTTTTACATCAGTATATCAAAACGATTCAAAACGTACAAATCATATTAAATTTTAATAAAAATTAAATAAAATTTTTAGAAACACGATTTACAACGCATTCCGAAACATGTTCTTGGTCTCAAAAACAAATGTTATGTGGAATTGAAGGCCTTGTCGAGTGAGCAAAGGTTGCGTTTGGAGTTTGCCATTAATTTTAGTCTCAAAAACTTCTTAGTCTCACCTTTATATCTCAATACCACAAATATACGTAAAGCCACCCTCTAGGATGTTTCTAGGCATGCCTCTTCAAAGTCAAGAAAATATATATATTTATGTCTTGTAATTATCCATATTCACTGCTGTGTTCTTTTGGCACTACTTGAAGGACATGATTGTATCATTTATCAAGCAAATCCAAAATCCAGCAAATATTTAACTCTTTTTTTTTTTCTCGAAACCCTACTAGGGTAGAAACTTGACAAGGAAACATATATGTGATCAAAAGGACTAAATTCATTAGGAAATATGCAAGGAAACATGTCAAATATATTTATTGGCTTAGTGTAAGACATTTATTTGGAAAATATAAGAAGTATAAGTTGATCAAATTAATTTTAAGAACATGAATTTAAAAATTTAAAAAGAACATCTGTGGACCACTTATCTACAAGCTGCATTATCTAAATGAAACAATGTAATGAAAACTCTTTGGAAAACATTGTGGATCCATATTCAGAGGCATTGTTCATTAACGAAGGTTTTATCTCTCTACCTAAAAAGGTAAATTAGCTTAATCCAAGAGCATTGAGGCCTTTTTATCATGACCTATTATAGTCATTAATTTTCTAATTGACTAGAGCTAAATAAATATTTTCTAAGTAAGTATTTTCTTAACTTGATTACATAATAAAATAATCATAATATACTTGTGAGTGATAAAATTCAACTTGGAATTAACTTGATTATATAATAAAATAATCATAATACACTATAAAAATCCCCTTAAAATAAAAAAATAATTAAGTCTAAGATCAAGGGGCATTTTGGATTTTTCACAATGAAATTTTTGTAATTAGAAGAGGCAATTTTATATTTAGCTAAATTAAAAAAAAAATCAAAAAGTAGGCGAAGACAATAATATTTATCACCGGCCTCTAGTTATTTTAAATGATATATATGATATAGGTTAAAAATAAAAAAAAATGCTAATCCATCACAATGAATATTGATTCGTTTTCAATTCGAAAGAAGTATCAAGGTTGATTTCTTCACTTAAAGAAGAACCTGATTGGATGCTTGATTTCAGGTAGAATGCTTTTGAGAGATTCTTGAAGATGAAAGAACCTGGCTAAATGGTCTTATAATCAACACCCACTTATTGATTTTCAAGATATATATATTTGTTATTATTCTGCTCCTAAAAAGAAACCTACTTTGAATAGTTTAGATGGAGGAAGCTGACCGGAACTTATTAAGTATTTTGATAGATTTGGGGTTTCTCTGACTGAATAGTTTAGTGTTTATGCTGTTCTTGATTGTGTTTCTGTGGCGACCACTCACAGTATGACTTTAGAGAAGGCTGGTGTTATATATATTTTGTTCCATTCCGAAGGCCATACAGACGTGTCCTGATTTGGTTAGAAAGTAACAGGCGCGTGGCACACTTGGAGATGCGTGGAAGGTCCGTGCCCTTCGAGCAGCACATGAAAAGTGTTCATGTCCTTTAAGTACCATGTGAAAAGTCTCCTGACATTTAAAAATATCATTTTATCGTGTCATTAAAAGCATTACCGTCTTCTTTTTTATTTATTGGTGCAGTGTATGTCTCAGTTGACGGTCATGTTTGGTGTCAGTGAACCTTTTTTTTTTTTTCTTTTTTCTCTCTAAAAAAGTATAGTTTGACTCCTCCTTTCCTTTGATTATGAACATTTCAACTTCAATTTTTTTCTTTTTATTTTTAATTTTTAACCTTGGTTTTTTAAAGATTTTTTTCTTAGCTTTTTTATTAAAATTATTATTCTTTTTAATTTCACTCTTTTATTGCAACAGTGTTTTTATATCAATTTTTATTTTTATTTTTTTAAGGTTTTTTTATCTTTTTACTACATTGATTTTTTTTTTCCTTCCATGTCATCCTTTAGTTAATATAAAACTTATTTTATATTTTAATTTTGATTCTCATTCTTTTAATTGTTGTGTTTTTTTTAAATTTATATAAATATTTTTTTTCAATTTCATCCATCAACTTTTAATTGATTGAGAATTAAATTTATTGATTATTAAATTTGGATGTTTCGGGTCTAATAATTCAGGTCACGATTTGTTTTTTTAATGAAGAGCTTTATAATTAATTCCTTATATCTTTTTGTTTGGTTATTCGAATCTCAGGTTCTGGACCACTAATTTAATATAATATTTCAGGTTGACTGGAACTAATTACCACAATTACAAGTTTATCATAACTGGTTTTCATATATTATTTTTTTCACATCATTTAAGCTCCTAAATATTATTTGTTGAGAAAACAAAAATCCAGCCCTGCAGCAAACGGCGTGCACCAAATCTAGTAATAAAACTATAGTGACAAAGAGACGCATGCAGCTGCAGTCGGCAAGTGTACCTAACAGGCCAGAAATTGAAAAGCCAACAGTTTTGGGCATGGTTTTGTCACCTCAGTCACTGAAGCATGGTCGACACAAAATTTTATTTCAGTTTGTGCGTCAAAGATGCTTCACGCCGGTGGAAATTTGACGTATTTTATGTAAGGCAGGCATGTTTCTCCTTTTTGACTTTAGAGCTCAAGATACAAAATAAAAACTGTGTGTGATATGAAGCACCGTTTAATGCTCAGCCGGTCTGTGAATAATGTCCTATTCATTTCAATATATAAATGCCAACGATTCTGGTTTGGTTCAATAGTTTAAGTGCATGAAATTTAGAAAATTGTTCTGCTTAATTATCAAGAATATATATTTATTGATCATGATTAAGGGAGATTAACTGTCCCCTGCTAGTTTATCCATGTATTTATCAAATTCATGATCTCTCCAGCACATTAAATCAGCCACATGCCTATCATAATGATGTAATCCTGCTTGCTTAATTAGCCACCACCTTTTCCCCTTCAACAATCTTATCCAAATATCAATAGATTAAATCACTTAATCCATGTATGATACTCCGCCCCTAGTTAATTTCCATCCACAAATACAATACATTAATCCTCAATTTCGTTAATTACTCATGATCACTTGCTTCTGTTGGCTACAATACTGTTCATGCTGGCCTGAACCATTACTAATTTTGGCAGCAGCCTGCATTGAAAACTTGTCATAAGGGCTACACAAACAGACAAACTAAAGTGGCAGTAGTGGTCTTCAAACCATGATGTAAGGCCATCTCAACGGGCCGACTTTCCCATTATTTTTATACCAAGCATTAGTGCACATGCACCGCTTCATCACCGTATGACCACATCCAACTTGCCCCACATACAAACATGCTACTCCAATTACCATTTCTTTTCTACACACTATAAATATACTTCTCCTCTAGCGTACGTATCTTACTTCCAACTTGTGCGAAAACTATATTGCTTTTCCTTACAAAGAATGAGTACTCCAGCGAGAAGATCATCATATGGCTACTCAAAATTGGATAAAGAAGACCCAGAAGAGGTAATGCATAGAAGAGCACAGTTCTTGATCTACAAGGCACTACAACAAGCAGATTCTCCTAGAAGAAGGCCATCTTTTTTGAGGATCAGATTGTGTAGGTTGAAGATAAAGATTGGCAAGAAACTAAAGAAGTTGGGGAAGGGCAAGTTGTTGTCTATATCTGCCGCGAGAGTTAGAGTGTATGGGCAAGTTACTAGTCATTGGAAGCGCTTGTTTGGCAATGGAGAGGCCATTGCTAGTCTTCCTCCCATGCTGGCCTTGAAGGCTCGAAATTAGTTTTGATCAAGTTTTTTGGTTCTAGTCTTAATTTTTGCTTGTCAGAGGACGGTACTATTGAAAAGCAATATTATGGTTAGAATCATCGTGATAGCCTTTATATGTTATCGTTGCATGTTTGTATCTAAATGAAGGGTTTCTGGTGATTGCAATCATCTGATCGACAAAGGATTTAGTCCTGCTATTGGACTGATTATCCAGCACAATCTCTACTTTGCTTGAGACATCAGATCCCTCGAAAGGTAAATGCCTGTTCGATGTTCTCCCAACAGTCTTGTAATTGATCATTGGATAAGTTCCATTTTCTTTCTTTGAGATCCAATTAAGTACCCCATGTATTTTTGACCAACCAAATAATCCCATGTCATGTGGAGAACATCAAAGATCTTGCAGCCTGGCAAATCTCATTAACACATCTTCTATAATTTGATTAGTTTAATTAAGAGATTTTAGACCCCTCCACGACATGAATGCATGTACCGATTTTGGCCAACAGTACTGATATATATATATATATTTACAGGAATTTACGTGATAATGGTTATAGTTTAGTGTTATATTAAAATAAAATAAAAAGTTTAGTTTTAAAAATTATTTTTTAATATTAATATCAAAACAATTTAAAAATATAATAAAATTAATTTTAAATTAAAAAAATTTAAAACTTTTTAAAAATACAATTCTAACTACGATACCAAAGACCAACTGACTTAATGCCTTTCGAAGATAGGGGCAACCCAAATACTTAAGGAAGTTTCCCATTTCTGCCGTACTGTCCCTTAACACTCCTTTTAATTGATTGGCTAGATAGTTGGCAGCTGGGGCATCATCAGCCTAACAACGCCAACCCATATGATCCAGTTGGCACAATTAATTATATATTATATTATATTATATTAACCGTACACTTACCTTTATATAGTTAAATTACGATTTTGCTCTTCACTGAAAAACAAAGAGTTGGTCCTAAAGAGTAAAAAAGTCTTTTCATACGATTTACTTATTATTTTAGAAATTTTTTTCGGAGTATCTCAATTTATTTATAATTTTTTAAATAGTTAAATTACTTGGTTACCTGCCGAGGAGTTTTTCCAATAATTTCTTTTGCTACTTATAATTTGATTACTTTATTACCCTTGAAGCAGAGGATTCTTAGGTTTGATTTGAAGGGCATATTAGTTATTTCATGTTGGTGTTTTGGCAATACTTATGTGGTTTCAAAAGTCATTTGGTAATTTAATTAATAAAAAAATAAAAATAAAAAATTGCTGGCATGTTTAATAAGTGAGTCACCCGTGATTTTCGGGTGGCGCGTATAGTAGTTCAAGGAGATGAAAAACCAATTTTCTTATGTTTTTCAATTCGCAATGGCAGGATAAGCCTTCGTAGGCGGTGCATATGACTTATATGACAACAGTTGACTTTTGTTTTCCCTGGTTTTCATGTTTGTTCTTTCAGCATTTCACACTAACTTTTTAATTTGTTTTTTTTAGGATTTGATTCTGTTTTTTTAATTAATTTTTTTAAAAAAAATTAAATTAATTTATAGAATTAAATATTTTTTTTTGATTTTATCATCTATCAATTTAATTATTTACTTATGTATAAGCTTTTTTATTTTCACTTAGATTTTTTTTAGTAAGAAAATACATTGAAAAATTTTGTATTCACAACTTATTTTGTAGGAAAAAAAATATATGACCCGTGATGAAATAGAGGTTAAATAACTGGTATTTTTTAATAGAAAAGTGTTTGCCCCCTTCTTATGTATCTACACGGCTTCAAACTATGTTTGATTTGAAAAGGCATAAAAAATAATGTTTTTTCAAGCCAAATGTAGTTTGAAATAACTTTAATTGATTGCAATAACTAAGAAAAATAAACTCCCTCTATATATGTTTTTTCATAAAATATTAAAAAAAAAAACCCTTAAAAATTGGTGTCGGGTTCGTGAAGGGCACTACCAGCAGCACGCACGGCTTCTTTCTCTCTATTAACAGGTTGGGGTGATGAGTTAGGGCCTCGTGATAAGATCCGGCTAACAGGTAATAATATATGGTCAATGTTTTATGCATTTTTCCTGCCATTGATTGTGGTGTGATGGCCACCTGCTTGACACATCATGTCACACCCTTTTTCCACCCGTGCGGAAATTTCTTTGCTTGTTTGTGTTTGTCGTCATTTGTTTCTCCAACTCTATTTAACAGGACATTGAAGAAAAAGTTTGTTATGAGGAAAATCTTTGTTTTAAACCATGCTCTTTTCTTTCCTTGATTCTTTATTCTTATATGTGCTTTCTTAGGTAGTAATAATGGATTTGAACTGGTTTTGAGCCTTTAGAGTATAGTTCACCCTTTCCCCCCTTCCTGAGTTGCATCTTGGCTTAACTCGGTAACAAGAAATGCCAGAGCTTTGTGACTGAGTGACAGAGGCATGGGATCTCTATAATCTTCAAAAGTCAGAGGAGTGATTTTACGAAGATGGAGCAGATGAATCAGAAAGGTACTTAGACTAGTATTACCTTTGAGATTCACCATAATTTATCGTGTTATGGAAACAACTGACAAGTACTAAATATTGATCCTAATGAAAATTAATCGATACAAAGAAGAAGAGGCTAGAGAGAAAGCAAGAGAAGATCCTCCAGGTCGTATTCCAGATTATCGGTTGAATGATTAATCACTTCCTGCTGGTGAGAGATGGTTGAAGGAGAAAACTCTGAACGATGGTTGAAAGAGAAAACTCAACAGCAGGACTCGTTACTGAAAATGTTGATCCAGTGCTGCGGTCAAGCAAAATTAAGAGAAAAACAGAGGGTTTTGATGCGTACTGTTCTCAAATCCTTTGACTTGCAAAATATAAATGGCCGAGCAATATCATTTAGCTAAAAATTGATCACATGTTTCTAACAATTGGAAAAATTGATCACATGCATGAATGTCGTGCTTTGAATTCTGCAATACTTGAAGTCTTCTCCCGTAAAAGGACTCATGCTCAAGAAACATAATCATGAAAACATCAATGGGTACATGGATGCTGACTGGGTTGGGAGTACTACTGACAAAAAGTCTACATATGAATATTTCACTTTCATCTAGTTACTTGGAGAAACAAAACTATTTTAGAGAGGTTGAATTTAGAGACATGGCTAAAGGACTTTGTAAGCTTCTTTGGCTAAAGAGGCTACTAGAAGAAAGTAGTTAATTATTCATCCCGTTCTAAAATGAATCTGATTTGTAATAATAAAGTAGCTATAGAAATTGCACAAAACTGAGTTCAACATGATCGAACAAAACTAAATATTTTATTAAGAAAAAACTTGAGACTAATTTATGCATTTTTTTTAATTATATATAAGATGATGTATCCTGAGAAATTTGCTAGCTTTAAGAAAATTAAAAAAAAAATACTTTCTTAATTATCTGGTCAACTTTTATGGCTAATGGCACATGAAATTTAATAAACAAAAATCAAGCCTCTCAATACAATGGATCATAAGGCAAATCTATCTTAGCCAAGATAAATGCAGTTAAAATTAATAAATAATGGCATCTTTATTCATAGCAGTCTTGATAGGCTGACATTCCTGCCAGGAAGGGTGCCATAATGTTTATTAAGAGTAATGGATTGATTTTTGGACGAGAACGTTGATGCCAGCCAATGTTCAGACCTATGCTATTAATTTCCTCTTGTCTTCCCATTTGTGCAGACGACTCTTAGCCTTCTCCACCTGAAATTGGAACATCTATAGAATCAAGAGCTTCATCACTAGCTAGAGAAATTAAATGATTATTTCTGAGAGCCATGCATGCGATGCACATGTTGGTCAAAGTTGCTGGATTCACATCAACCAGTCGACCAAGGAACGTCAATGCCTTTGATTTCTGTTAATTGTAGCTATCAATTAATGTGAAAGAGAAACCACAACCACTCTATAGACTATTCTGATGGATGCCCTTGTACCAATGTAACAAATGCGCATGTAGCCTCTTTCTGTCATAATTAAATGCTTGATTAGAGCCCACCGCAGCTTCTCCTGCACCGCGTTGTCCCATCAACATTAAATTTAACGACAGAAGGCAGATCAGGAGGGGCATCTAGGTGGCTATGGTTTTACTTGTCTTGGCCTGATGACAATCATGTGTTGATGTAGAATTTGCTTAATTTTTTGTTGTTTGTCTACATGAATTGTCATGTTTGCACTCATTTTGTTTACTAAGAAAATAAATCCCCCCTTCCTTGTCCAGTATGATTCATTTTCCGTGCAAGCATCGAACGATATATATATATATATATCAAGGAGATTTTGTAATTTATAACAATAGACCTTTCGTCAAATCACTCACCTCCTCCTTCCAATCTGTTCGAAATGTTACCCACAGTAAGATTAGGGTTTGCAATAGTGTTCCACCGATCATCCCAGACCATATTCCCTGTATAGAAAAGTTCAAAGTTCAAGTTAAACTTTTTTGTTTTTTACTATATGCATTACATTATATTTTTTTAGGTAGTGCTCAAAGATCAAATGTTTGCTTAAAAAATTATATTTTATTTTGTTTCCGTAGAAAGATTCATAGGTTTTTTAACTACACGTCAGAAGCAAAACCTATAAATATTATAAGGAAAAAAGTTACATTAATCACTTGAATTGGAATTAACCTCACAACAACTGCTATATATAGAGAAAGAGAGGTTTAATTACCTTTACTCCAAGATCAAACTTAAAGCCTATAAGACATCCAAATGGAATTCCAACCACATAGTAACATCCCACATTCACATATGCAACAAATGCTTGCCATCCACAGCCAACGGCCACCCCTTCATCACATTCCATTTCACAATGTATAAGTTACCATAACAATGTGTGCTAAAAAATACATTAGTGAATTATTTATTTATATGATATGATGCATTTCCATTTGTTTCTTTTGGCAAAAATATTATCTTCTCTAAATATTATCACAGAGGAAGAGGATAACAAAGGGCTAGCTAGGTGTTGTCATCGTGTGAGACTAATTCATGATGAATATTTAAAGACGATTTGATTAGCTGCTGCTGATTCTTGATTAATTAATATAAGAAATGAATAATAATGTCTGGACAAATCATAAGTTGTTTGCATGCGGATTTGATAACAAAAAAAAAAACATTTGTCCGACCAATCCCTTAGGAAACCATTTGTAAGGACTGCATGCACAGCCTTTTTACACGGTTTAAAACGTGATCTATGTGAAATTATTAATCACGAGGCTTTGTACTCTTCCTCTTGTCCAGTGTTCATGATTAACGCTGCTCGTTTTTATTAATAACCATAAGTGTAGTAACGCCATTTGATGCTTTAGGCATCCTAAAAGTTAAAATAAATTAATTAATTAAAAACAGAAATTAACATGAAAAGTTTTAAATTAAAGAGCTTTGTTACCTGACAAGACTGGTTGAACCCCATTAAGTATGAGGGTGACAGCCAATAATGGGCAGAGTTCTGAGACTGCATTGGCCACAGTTTCACCAACGGTGAAGACATAGCTGATTACATGGCGCAGAGCAAGAATAGCTCCAGCTTCTATCAGGGCGATTATAAAAGAAACCAAAGTAACCATGGCAACTGAAAATGCTGCTGACTTGTGATTTCCAGCTCCCAGTTCATTGCTAACTCTTACACTGTCCAGTATTTTTATTTAATGTGAATATTTTTGCAATTAGAAACAAACCAGGACCACAAAAAAGGAGCTAATACTAATTAATGGACACTTTAATGGACAGCTACTTTTAAAAGTCAAATAACAGCGGATCGAGAATTCGTCATTTCAGTATGATTCAAATTAAAAATATTATTTCTTTCTAATCAATCCCTTATCATGTCACTATTGTGAGTTCAGTTGGGAACTCACATTGAGCTATTATGTCTAGAGAGAAAGGGGAATCTTCTAAATTAATGTACATAATAATATTGGAGATAAAACAAAATTACTAACCTTGCAGCTGCATTGAAACCGACTGATATCATAAACAAAAACCCTGTTATTGACATACTGCAAAAGACGTATAATGTAATTATTAATTTTATTTTATTAATTTAGAGTAGATTCAAAGCTGAACATCACAATTTAAAAAATTTCTTGTGAGTTTGTACCCTTAGTTCAACCACTTAATTATTAGCCCATAATTAATATGGTCCATAAATAATAGTAAATGCATGCGTATTGCCAGCCATATTCCTGTCTCTCATAAAGTTTTTAGGTGTCCATGTTTTCGGTTTTCTGAATATTTGTTTTTTAATTTTTTGAATGAAATTGTTAGCTTGAAACATCGGAACTGTGATATATATAATTAATAGTATTATATATTAATAACACGCTAGCTGTTTAGAGAGTGGCCACCATAAAAAATAATAATAGTTTTTAAAGAAAAAAATCATTATATATGCAAGACAAATATTATTAGTGAAGAAAGTTCAAATCTTTATATGAGTGGTTTGTCTAGACCGAGTCAAATATTATGAGTGGTTTGTCAAGCTTAAGGAATCAAATTTCAATTCCTTACCACACAGAAAGAGAGTTCAAGGCAAGCTCAGGATTCTTGAGAAGGCCAGCAATCAAGATTAAAATCTGAAAATACCATGTCTCCAAGCAAAGCATTGCAGCTGATCCCGTTGACAATTTCAGGAAATCCCATAGCCCATTAAAAGCTTGGCTGGTAAAGCCAGTCCATGTCTTCTTGCACCGCCTACTCATCACTATAAATAAAAATTGAGCTGCCACTACAATCCACCATGACAAGCTTAAAACAAGCGATGCTCCTATCAATCCCCACCCTAACTTGTATACTGCAAGCCAGGTTAAGAATAGGTGAAAGACAAGTGTTATTGCTGATATTATGGCACTTGGGGTCACTATGCTTTGTGCTTGAAGGAATTTTTGTATTGGAAAATTCACAGCATAAGCAAAAATCTGGGGTAATAGACCATAAACAAAGACAGCTGCTGCTGATGCTACTGTTGTTGGTTCACCAAGTAAGATCAAGATTGGTTTTGCGAAAACATATACTGCAGCCAGTGGTATCCCTGTTAGAGTAAGCACCACGGTAGCTCTTTGAAGAAATGTCCCTAGCATTTCAAATCGTTGGGCTCCATAAGATTGACCACATAGAGTTTCCACAGCACTCCCCATTCCTAGCTACAAGATCAAGACACAAAAGCAAACCATTAAGATTACCTATGTAATTAGAAAACCTCGAGTTTCGCAGTTGATATTAGCTTATTACCATGAGGCCATAGACAAAGAGTTGGACACCACTATTGGCAAGAGAGACAGCGGCAAACTCCAAGATTGCCAAGGTGGCCGGAGAAGATTCTGGTAGATAAGGACAAGGAGTTGTTGATCAAGTAAACAAAAACTGCTGGTGCAGCCAAGCGGAAGAGGAGTTTAAGTTCGATCCAGGATGCCAACCCGAGGCGCATGAAGTAGCTTAAGTTGGTGTCGTTTAGAACATTTTCAAGTCTAGAGTCCGCTTCATGATAATGATCATTGGTTTCAGGTTCTGTGGATGAGAGTAAAAGGGGTTCTTGGAGTTCACCTCGAGACTCCTTACTGTCCATTTTGGCGGTGGTCATTTAGGTAGATTTAAGGCGTTAAAAGAAAGGAGCATATGGGTCTCAGAAGGGGTTGATGCATATATATATATATTCACGGACAAAGGCTTAGCAAAATAGTGTGGTATGAGAAATTTTATGGTGTTCCGACTAGGCATAATTACTTTTAAAAGAGAAATATAAGGAGAAAAGAGAAAAAAAATAAATAAACACTTTGCCGGGTGAACATATATATATTCTTATATATTTTTTTTGAGTCTCAAATTTGATTTTTTTTTTCTTTTATCAGCTTTATTCCAAATAAACATAAAAAACAACTACTAATATTTAATTTTTCTCCCGTTGTCAATATATTTACTCCGTCTGGTAAATGAATTGGACTGATAATAAGTTCCAAATTACGTCCGTGTTAAACATGGCTTAAATAGGATATAAGGTGGCATGAGGTGGATTGGCAGTTGCATGAAAGTATTATAAGGGTGCATGGCTAACTTTAATGAGATGTGTTTTGTTCAAAATAAAGAGGGATTCTTTTCCTATTTAATTGGGAGATTTGCCAACCAACCTTGTAGTTCAATATTGATGAGTAAACATATTTTTGTTATGGATTTTTGTAAATAGAAATAGATTTTAAAAATATAATGGGTCTCCTAAGCTTACAAGATTCAAAAAATTTAGACTTGATAAATTAGCAGGAATTTAACAAATATATCAGATTCAAAGCATTTGGATTCAATTATTATCAGGTTCTAAGATTATATGTTTGATATTAAACAATCCTCTAAATCTAAAATATTATAGGAATGCTAGACAGTTATACATCTTCATTTTAAACAATTGTATGTGCCCTTTATATTCAATGTAATTGTTTTTTTATACTCATAAATATACACGGGATCTCTTAAGGAGCCTATTATACTTATTATCTTATTAATAATATGTAAATTATGTTTCTCCTTCATTAATGTCACCGAAACTTTTCATCCCTTAAGGTAAACTTATATAGATTTCAGAGCATTAACCATCTTGAAATTTAAGAATAAATATTTTTTTTCATTGAATTTAAGGTTCTTTTAAATCATTTATTACCTTGACATAAATATACCGGTTTTATCATCAGAGAGTTTTTAAATCCCTGGCCTAATTAAGACTGTTTTTTCAAGTACTCAAGTTTCTGTTATTAGCCTGGAATTCCTTAATCTAAAAAAAAAGAATTCAAATATATAAACACATTAATTAACTACTATCTCAAAAACTAAATAATATATTATTTATATATCTTGAATTATACCATTCGAACACATCAAATCATGTAGAAAAGAATAAAAATAATAATTGAGAGGCAAAATTGAATAAAATAATAAAAAAAAGATCAAAATTAAAATTGTTTTTCTAAATATAATTATAGAACTGAGAATTCCAAAGTCATAAAAATGATTAAAAAATAAACTTAAAAGTTTAATATCTCTCAACTATTCTCTTTTTTTATTTTAATCTTTTCATTTTGTTTTTTAGAAAAAAATTAAAATTTGATTCCGGGTTGTTTTAATTTCTATTTTTCTCTTACCATGTAGCCTCAAGTTAACCAAAACATTGGATTTCACGAGGTTGACACAGTTATTAAATCTCTCAAACCATTAATTAGGCATGAATATAGATATTGGAGAGACTGTATGTGACCAATAACTTAAATTATAAGATCTAATGTGACCAAGATTGAACTATAAGGACAAATATAATCAATTTTTGAAATTTGAAGGACCATGAATCCATTTTAACATTGTAAGCCAGAGAGGCTAACTAATTTAGCGAAAATCAGAGGATACAACTACTATGAGATTAAAGCTGTAATAGGCCTTGATGTTACTGTGAGTACCAAAAATTAATTCGTGCTCACAAAAAAATAAGTGGTTACAACTATTGTGCATGCCAACTATTGAGACCTTCTCATGATCAATTGAAGCTCTTAATTAATTTCTTCCAACATTTGTTTGGCTCAAGACAATATTGTTATTGCACAAGTACCGGCGAAAAACTGCGTTTCTCAAAGACAGCAACATTTGTTGGCCAGGAATGTTTTTCTTGAACCCATTCTCGCACGATTCTACGCCAGCAATTTCTGCTCTCATTAGTAGCATTGGCTAACAAAGCAGGCAATGAGTCATCAAGTTGCTAAATGGCCTCCAAGTATTGGTCTGAGCAATAATTCTAGGTCTTGCTCAATGACAGGGTTCAAAGTCTTGTTACTAAGCAATGTTGTCTTGATGTACGAGGATGTGTTTGTTGCATTTGAAGATGCAAGGTTTAATGCAATCATGCCAAGTTGTTGTAAATTGGCGTCTTTGCTATCAGGGTTAGATTCGAGGCTTGCAACACAATTAATCGAGTTCTTTTTTAAAAAAATTTTGTTGTTATTTGCTTTGATTGTTTATTTATTATTGTTTTATTTTTAATTATATTATTTAAATTATCAATAAACTAATTACTCGAGTTTTAAACTTTTTTAATATTTTTTTATATTAAAAAAACTTTATCTGGCTCGCTACAAAGCGTGTGCTTCAAATCTAGTTTAAGAATGATATTGAACGGTTAAAATCTTCATTCCATGATCCTAGTTGTGCAGAGCATTACCCCCATTAATTTATGATAGCAAGAAACTTGTTTGTGTACATTATTTGAAAGAAAAGTAATCTTGGTAGGGGAATTTAGAGATCTGAGAGGACGTACTAAATATTTTTTGAAGATCGAGTTTCACCAATGCTATGAAGGATTTTGTAGATCTATTTTTTAAAGATCTTGGCCGGATGACTGATCCTCTAGCAAATTAAGGCTTGTATTTATTTAATTAGGGTAGGGAAAAAATTATTCATTAAATATAAAACAAACAAAGAAAAAGAATCTATTTCTATTTTACTTAATCAAAGAACAAAAAAAAAAAAAACTTTTGCACCTATGAATCAGTAAAGGGAATTTCTTTTAAACAATTATAATATATAAATCAGGAACTGAAATCTCATCTAGCCTTTTCTTTTCTAAAATACCAAAAAGAATAAAAAATCAAACAAAGATTATAGATTGTCAAAAAAAATATGAAAAAAATGCTACTCCGATAATTATAATCATTGTGGGGGCAAGCTCATGATCATTTGGTTCTTTTTAAATGCTTGAATATCCATGGAATGCCTCCATGCATGATCAAGATTTAATATTTTTATTAAAAGGTTTAGCATTTAAACAATAGAGGGATGAGACTGACGATGATTCTGGGATTGAACAACGAATATCCTCCATTATTTAACCCAAATATCATTCAATCATTCGCTGGGCTAAAATGGCTTGATGAAGTCTACTTCCAAACACAATTCTTTTGAACATTATTACATTTATTCCAATAGTTATTCAAAGAAAAAGAATACAAAAATAGAAGGTCAACCCCTTGCTTCATAAGGCTAGCTGTCTATTTATTGAAAATGGCTACTAAATCCGAGACAAAATTTCTGCTGAAGTTGCTCCGATATCATTTTTACTCCCTCAAAAGCGGTTCCTTGTTATCATCCCACTTATCCAAACGACTCTAGCTTTCTCCACCTGAAGAAAAAAAAAACAAAAAACCAAAGCTTACATTTCTCATATCACAATTATATACACTCTTAAGATTATATATCGTTTAAATTCAATCAATCTTCTAATGATTTTAAAAACATATTCTCTACATCTACATGTGATTTTTCGCTCTGTGTTAGCTTCAGAATTTAAACTTAAAAATATCAAAAATATTTGACTAATGAGTCCACCCTTTAGAATTATTTACAAAATATATGGTGAATATATATATATATATATATATATGTGGGTGTCTATGAAGTCTACCTCTTTTCCCCAGTTTGTCCGAATTGTAGCCCGTAATAAGACCATAGTCTGCACAATTGTGCCTCCTAACATCCCAATCCATATTCCCTACGTACCATAATAAGAAAAATATATTAATTATCCCAATAACAAAATAAAAAGTTGAGAGAGAATATCATCGATGCATTACGGCTGTGTACATACCTTCGTACCCATGTCGCATACAAAGCCAAGAACGCAACCCAACGGGATGCCAATGATGTAGTAACATGCAACATCGACATAAGCAACAAATGCTTGTCATCCGCATCCAACAACCACTCCTTTGAAATGTGATTTCAAAGAAATAAAAAGTCAAAATAACTTTAATGGCTGAAAGTGTTGTCTAACCTCTACTCTCTATGATCTTCAAACAATGGCAGTTGAGTTAATGTACAAGCGACGCGCGGATGCGGTTGAAATTGCCCGCAGACCCTTGCAATGAAAAGCACTAAAAGACAACAAAGAGCCGTCCGCAAGGCAAGTGTAGGAACGTGTACAAAAATTATCCCACGTAAATCATGGCACCATTTACGTACCAGATAAAACAGGTTGGACTCCATTAAGCACGATGGAGGCTGCGAGGAAAGGAGATAGCTCTGCAACAGCATCGGCAACTACTGTACCGCTAGTGGAGGCATAGCTTATGACATGCCGCAGTAAGAGCACAGCAACAGCCAAGATCACAGAGATGAGCAGCGAGCATAAATTTACTATTACAATAGAAAATGGTGTTGCTTTGGGATGTCCAGCACCCAACTCATTGCTTACTCTCACACTGTAATTAACCACAGAGAAAAGGAAAGAAAAACTGATTGTCGTTATTTATGTTAATTGCTAGCTGTCTATAAAACACAATTTCAAATATCTTATTTCATGGATGATTTTTGAGCCTTTCTAATTAAAGAGTGAGTTCTTTCTAATTAAATCAAGTACAAAAAAATTATGATTTTTTTGTTCTCCCAGTCTTAACACTCTCCAGGGATCTTATCCGCAACAAATGGATATTAATTCTTGAGAGAAGGGCTCTTTTCTTACGAGATGCTATCTTGTGAAAGGTCTAACCCTGCTGAAGGGACTCTGTGATCTTTGACAAAGAGGACTTTCCAACTGAGTTCTCTGCCTCTCACCACTATCATTCTCTTTAATTGAATTAATAAAATTAAATACAAGTTCATTTTGAAAAAGTATATCAGAAAATAATATCAATTCTTTAATTTTTTTTATTACTAGCTCTTAATTTAATAACTTAAATTATTGGAATAAGATGGTTATAAAAAAATTATCCATGGGATCTAAATGAATAAATATCTAAATGAAAATTTATTTTATTTCAGAACTAATTGAGAAATGAATTAATAAGTATACTGTTTGGTTTGAAGATCAGAATTGTAACAAATATTAAAAAATATATATAGCCTCAATTATATAGGAAAACTAACCTTGCATGCAGCTGCCTGAAAACTGACTGAGATCATGATACACCAACCATTTATCGTCGTGCTGCATTGAAATTATCCGAGATTCATCAAAACATCTTAGAAGGGAACGATAATAAAAGAGAAAGTAAGCAATTAAATTCACCGTTCCAAACACACACGAAGAATGATCTCGTGCAAACTAGCTAGGTACATGCATGGAGTAGATTCTTGCTTACCAGATGGACAGAGCGTCCAAGGAAATTTCAGCATTTTTGAGCAATCCAGCGATCAAAGTTAGCATTTGGTAGTACCAAAGCTCAAGGCATAGCATAACACCTGATGCAAGGGACAACTTGAAGAAATCCCATAACCCAGTGAAGTGATAGACAGTAATGTTTATATAGAAGTGAAATAGAAATGAAGAAAAAGGCAGAGAGTGAAAAGAACGAAGAACAGAGAATGAATGAATATGAATCTGTTATGCACAGAGAAGCAGAAGACGAATTCTAGCACTGTTGTATTATTTGTCTTTTTGCTTAATGTATTCATTACTCATACTCAGTTTATATATGTAGTATTGGAAAGAATATTCTTCCTTTTACACACAATATTAATGTTAACAGATTCTTCTTTTGTAATAAAAAATACTAACAGCATTGTAACAATATTAATTGCTAATCTTCTGACACTTGGCATCATCAGGACCGTTGATATCTTTACATGCCCCCTCAATCGCAGGCTGGGAGGAGCCAAGCATGAGATTGGAGCAATGATGCTGAAATAAAGAAATGAAAAGGCCTTTGGTGAGGATATCAGCAAACTGATCACTAGAGGAGACATGCTGGACCAGTAAATCACCCATGATAACCCGCTCCCTAACAAAATGATAATCGATTTGGAGATGTTTCATCCTGGAATGGAACACTGGATTGGAAGCAAGGGAGATAGCAGAAATATTATCGCAATGAATTAAAGGTGGAAGAAGTAAAAGAATATGAATGTCACAAAGTAGTTGACGAATCCAGGCAAGCTCTGCAGCAGTGATAGCGAGAGCGCGATATTCAGCCTCCGTAGACGAACGAGAAATAGTATGTTGTTTCTTAGAAGCCCAAGAAATAGGACTAGAACCAAAATAGACAAGAGAACCAGAGACAGACCGGCGATCATTAGGATCTCCAGCCCAGTCGGCATCACTGTAGGCCTGCAAATGAAGAGGACTAGGATGAAAGTGAAGGCCAAGATGTAGGGTACCTTTGAGATATCGCAAAATACGTTTGACTGCGACAACATGAGAGACCATTGGATTATGCATGAACTGGCAAGCTTGATTCACTGAAAATGCAATATCACGCCTTGTGAAAGTGAGATACTGCAAGGCTCCCACAATGCTCCTGTATTGCTGCGGATTAGAATATGGTTGGCCGTCATCCTTGAGCAGGTGATGATGAGGAAGACAAGGAGTAGCACAAGCTTTTGAATTCTACAAATCAACCCTATCAAGTAAGTCAGTAATATAGCTAGTTTGAGACACAAGTAAACCAGAGGGCAGATAGGAAATCTGCAGCCCTAAAAAATGATGCAATGGACCCAAATCTGTGAGGTCAAATTCCTGAGACAAAGCAGCAATAACAGACGAAAAAAAAGAGGAATGGCTGCCAGTAAGAATGATATCGTCAACATAGAGGAGCAAGATCAGAGTGCCATGAGAAGAGTGCTGAACAAATAAAGAGGAATCAGCAAGAGATGCTTGAAACCCCAAGCTGGGTAAAAAACTGGTGAACCGCTCATTCCAGGCACGAAGAGCCTGCTTAAGACCATACAAAGACTTCTTCAGCCGGTAAACAAAATCAGAGGGATGAGCCTTACTAACAAAGCTCGGAGGTTGAGTCATATAAACCTCCTCATGAAGAATGCCATGCAAGAATGCATTCTTCACATCAAGCTGCCGCAAGGACCAATTAAAGTGAGCTGCAAGGGCAAGAACTAGACGAACAGTGGTGGGTTTCACCACAGGACTGAAGGTTTCTCCATAGTCAATACCCTCCTCTTAACTAAACCCCTTAGCCACTAATCAAGCCTTATGGCGAGCTATAGAACCATCAGCATGCTTCTTCAGTCGGTAGACCCACTTACAGCCAACAAGATTTCTGTCAGGTGGCAAAGCAACAAGGTCCCAAGTACCCTGGGCATGAAGGGCCTCAATTTCCTCCTGCATGGTTGATTGCCATTCAACAGTGGCAGAAGCAATCTTGAAGGAACGAGGTTCAACCTGAGAAAGAGCAAGAGATTGAACAGTGGCAGAATAGGCTTTTTTCTTAGAAATGCCACTTTTAGACCTGGTAGTCATGGGATGAAGATTCATGGGGGAGAGAGGCAGAACTACACACAGGCGCTCAGGGTGGAAATCAGGATCCACGGGGAGAGGAGAATGTGCAGGGGAGTGCAAGGCAGATGAAGGCTGTGAAGACAGACCAGGTGACAAAGAAGGGAATGATTCAGAAGGAGTAGAAGAAAAGGAAGGAGAAGAAGAAACAAGAGGCAAAACAGAGTTATGAAGAGAGACAGATGGGGAAGAAGGAGAGACAGCAGACACATGCAGAGAAGGAGAGACTGCAGGCATAGGCACATAGATATAAGGAAACAATGATTCATCAAAGAGGATATGGCGAGACACAAAGATGCGATTGGTATGAAGGGAAAAACAAATATACCATTTATATTGGCCAGCATAGCCCAAAAAGATGCATGTGAAAGTTTTTGGCTGGAGTTTATTAGTGTTGTAAGGCCGAAGTAAAGGGAAACAAGCACAACCAAAGATGCGCAAGTTATGAATGACAGGGGAAGAACCATACAGCAAGAAAAAAGGAGATTTCAGCCGTAGAAGTTGACAAGGCAATCGATTAATCAAATAGATGGAAGTAGCACAAGCATGAAACCAGAATTTATTAGGGAGATGGGCAGTTTGTAATAAAGTGACGACGGTTTCCACAATATGTCTATGCTTTCTCTCAGCAAGACCATTTTGTTTAGGGGTATAGGGACATGACATTTGATGAACAATGCCCTTGGTATGAAGATAGTTTTTGAAGTTGGTGCTAATATATTCACCACCTCCATCACTTTGAAAGATCCTAAGTGTAGCAGAAAATTGAGTAACTAGAAATGTATGGAAATGGACAAAAATAGAATAAACCTCTCCTTTATTGATCATTGGAAAAATCCAAGAGTACCGTGTACATTCATCAACAAAACTAACATAATATCTAAAACCATCAACAGACATTACGGGTGCAGGGCCCCAAACATCACTATGTATGATTTCTAAAGGGTGAATAGACTTAACAGCTGGATACGGAAAAGGAAGCTTAGTAATTGTGCCCTCTAAACAAGTGGTACAAACAGACTTGGTAGGATCGAAAGTGAAGGGAATCTGAGACTGAGTGAGAAGAGTGGACGTGATGCTATTAGAGGGATGACCAAATCGCTTGTGCCAAAGACTGGTTTGAACATGTTGACCAAGATAGCAAGACTGATTACGATGGGATGATGATGCAAGTTAAAAAGGTGTGTGGGAACTAGAAGAAACAGAAAAAGGAATAGGATATAAACCATTACTACACAGGCCCTTGAGAAGGACATTCCTCGTGATTATGTCCTGAATCCAAAAACCAAAGTCATCACAAATAAATCGACACTGATTATCTTTACACAACCTATAAACTGACAACAGATGTTGAGATAGCATAGGAACATGCAACACTTGGTGTAATTGTAAGGAGCATTGTGGAATAAGCAAAACAGAAGAGCCAATACTAGAAATGCTCAAACCTGAACCGCCGGCAGTGGTAATAGCATCAGGACCAGAGTAAGAAGTAGCCTCCTGAAGGTGAGACAAATCAGATGTCATATGAGCTGTGGCACCAGTATCAGCCACCCAAAATGGTTCAGGAGATGGAGGAAAGGTAGCAGCCATAGCACTAAGATTGATGGAAGGAGGACGGCCTTGATAGGAGAAGTTGCCTCTATGATAACATTGGATGACAGAATGCCCATATTTCCAGCAAATTTGACATTGAACAGAAGAGGTAGAGGCTGAGGATTGGTTGTGACGTTGATAACAATCGGCAGCAACATGACCTCTCTTACCACAGATTTGGCAAGTAGGCATATCAGTTCCAGGACTAAGAATACCGGGATTAGAGCTTGGTTGAGCAGGATAATATCGTTGGCCAGATTGGAAAGTATGGCGACCTCTACCACGGCCCCTAAACTGAGAGCCACGGTGGTGAAAATAACCACCAGTGTTATGACCATTGAAACCACTCTGATAGCCGTTAGAACCTCCATGGAAGCCAGAGGAAAATTGAGAAGATGGAGCTGACTTGAAGTTGGAAGAAAGAGGATTAGAATTACCTTCATCAAGAACCAGAGCCTTGCCTTGAGACACTTGATTCTGAACGTGCATAGCAGAGATAAATGGAGAAGAGGAATGGGTCTGCTCAATAGTAGCTTCTTCAGCAAGCAATTGAGAGCAAAAATCTTTGAGAGATAACACATTATCTCTGCCTCGAACCATACATCGGAACGTGTTATAGTAAGAAGAAAGGCCATTAAGAGCCAATATCACAATATCCTCATCTTCAAAATAAACTCCAGCGGCAAAGAGATGATCACGGGCATCTTTGATTCTCTGCAGATACTGAGACACAGGTTCTGAACCTTTCTTGATAGTTTGAAGTTCACTCTTCATTTGAAAGATTCTTGCCTTGGTTACTGTAGAAAAACGATCTTGTAATTGAACCCACATATCATGAGAATTGATGCAGCCAATGACATAGGAAATGGCAGTAGAAGAAAGAGTGGCAATAAGTAGCTGCATCAGTGCTCTGTCATGCATTTTCCAAATCTGATGATCATCAGATTCAACACCCTCAATATCGGAATCTGTATCAAATCGACTTGGACATTTTCTGGAACCATCAACAAATCCTAGAATTCCATGACTTTCAAGAAGAATTTTCGTTTGAAATTGCCAGACGAGGTAGTTTGTATCGTCAAGCTTCACTGTTATAGCAGTAGAGATTGCAGGAAGCAGAGAAGTGATAGGAGATTGAATAATCTGAAGTTGAGAGCTAGTCACCATTTTAGAATGTAGGAGAAAGCAGAAAATTGAAGATTATAATGTTCGGCGAAGTAATAGAAAACAAGAGTTTTGAAGAAGAGAATTAGTGAGGCAATATATCAAATAGCTGATAGGCACATCAATAAGTGCACGAGAATTTTATGAAGAGGATGAGAATAAAGCCAAAATTCAGAAGTTAATGGCCACAAGATCAAGAGTTCCAGCGCTCTGATACCATGATAGACAGTAATGTTTATATAGAAGTGAAATAGAAATGAAGAAAAAGACAGAGAGTGAAAAGAACGAAGAACAGAGAATGAATGAATATGAATCTGTTATGCACAGAGAAGCAGAAGACGAATTCTAGCACTGTTGTATTATTTGCCTTTTTGCTTAATGTATTCATTACTCATACTC
Source organism: Populus deltoides (assembly GCA_015852605.2). Lineage (NCBI taxonomy): Eukaryota > Viridiplantae > Streptophyta > Magnoliopsida > Malpighiales > Salicaceae > Populus > Populus deltoides. The sequence goes on from CM027580.2 coordinate 69,104, forward strand.
AGTTTATATATGTAGTATTGGAAAGAATATTCTTCCTTTTACACACAATATTAATGCTAACAGATTCTCTTTTTGTAATAAAAAATACTAACAGCATTGTAACAATATTAATTGCTAATCTTCTGACACTTGACATCATCAGGACCGTTGATATGAATGCCTGTATGCTAAATCCCCTCCATGTGTGCTTGAACTTCGTGCTTACTAGAATGTAAACAAACTGGGCCACCACTATAACCCACCATGAAAAACTAGTTACCAATGATGCACCCAACAACCCTCCTCCAAGCTTGAAAATTACAACCCAACATAGTATTAGATGCAGCACAAGAGCAGTAGCTGATATGCATGTACTAGGGAAAATTACACTTTGCGCTTGCAAGAACTTTTGTATGGGGAAAATGCAAGAATAAGCAAAGATTTGAGGAATTAGACCATAGACAAAAGGTGCAGCTACAGATGCAATGGCAGGTGATTCGTGTAGTCCAAGTAAGATAGGGCTTGCAAAAGATGTAGATAAACATAAGTATAAGCCCAGTTAAAGTGAGGAGAATCGTCGATCTTTGCATATATACGCCTACCATTTCATACTTGTTTGCTCCATACGCTTGCCCACATAGTGTCTCCACTGCACTTCCCATTCCCAACTGCATGTAAATTTTTTTTTAGAAAGAAACAAACTATTTGAAATAAACAGCTAGTACATAATTGATGCATTCAGATCGTGCTTTGTAATGAATTTTATATTCGGACAAGAACAAGTAATCTACATACGATCAGAATGTATCGGTTGTATAAAGCACAATTGATGCTACCATTTGTTTTAATTTACATGGAACTTTAATTTTCGAGACTATACCATAATTCCAAAGACAAAACCTTGGACACCAATGTTGCCAAGAGAGGCAGCAGCAAGTTCAAGATTGCCAAGATGACCACAAAACATTTGAGTTGATATGGAAACAAGATAATTGAGCATGTAAACCACAATTGCTGGTGCTGCTAGAGGAAAGAGGATTTTCAGTTCAACCCACGTGGCTCTTAGGATTCGCTTAGATCTGGACAACTCCTTATTAGATCATATGTCTTCAAGTTCAGAACTCACTGCCTCCCCGGAGAATGATCTTTTGTCATGCATTGTTGACTGATAAGACTCATCTTCAGCATACTCTATTCTGTTGTCGTCACTAGAGGTGGCCATGATCTGTGATCTCTGATCGTTTTACTCTACACGAGATAATTTAATGCTGATATAAAGCAAAAGGTTGATCTGACAAAGGGATATCGTACATTAGAGAAAGCACAAAGATAAGCTAATTCTCTAACAGGGAGTATGTTTACAGGAAAATGAGTGGAGATGAGAGCATACTTTCAATGGTTTGCATAAGTAGTCGAGACATAAACGTTGAGTTAGTCAGAGAAACAGTGAGTCAACTAACTTTCCTGGTTCTAGAAGAGAGAAAATCCAGTATCGTAGATTCATTGTTCTCCTTCTTAATTTGATTGCTGTAAACCCTTAAAATTTCGTCTTACAATTGAAGTCATAGGTTTAATTAAAATTTGGCTAAAATTGAAAGAATCAATTAAACTTTAATGAGTTTAATTGACTCAATTAAGGATTCAATTAAAAAAAATTAAATTTGGAAACCTAATTTGGGTCAACTTGCAATAATTGAAAGATCAGGGACCTAATTGAACTTTATAAGTGCCTAAGTAGTTTAGTGATGGGCTTAATTGCAAAGAAAAGAAAGTTTGAAGGCCAATTAGGTGTTTAATTGAAGAAATTCAAAATCATTAACCAAGGTGCTAAAGACATGTACATTCAGTGACCAAAATTGATTGGATTCAAGGGTGACATTGTAAGAATTAAGAGTTTTGTTGGTTAATAGTAAGAATTAAGAGTTTGAATGGCCATTTAGGGATAAAATTGAAGAGTTTCAAGGCAAAGGAACATATTGCATAAGACACTGAAATTAGAGGGACCAGTTGAAAGATTCTAGGGGTAAAATTAAAACGATTCCTAAAAATAAAGATCAATTGAGAGTTTACTTGCAAAAGATTAAGGGTTGCAATAAAAACAAAATGGAAGATTAAAACCCTAACTAACATAGGGTAACCAAAACAAAACAAAACAAAACAAAACCTTACCTGGGCTTAAAACAGCGCCGTTTCGGTTTATTCTGAGGAAGAAAAAAATATTAAGGCTAGACCACTTATCACGTGACCACTATTCATCTTCTTTCTCTTAAGCCCGAAAAACATGGCTGGATAATCACCTTTCAAGATTTATTTCACCATCATCGCAAAACTCACCTCCACCAACATCCATTAACAATCAAATTTTTTTCCTTCGTCCCTAAGCCTCTCTCACTAGACAACAAAATGACCACTCAACCAGCCATATCGATCTGCTAAAACAATAAAAACAACTGGTGTTCATGCCTTGCCAGCTTTAAAACAGGACAAGCAGGGAGCCTCATCTTTAATCGATGGCTGTCATCTCCTCTCCAACATCAGAGGTCCAGGTTCAACCAGCTCCCAACCTCTAGAATCATCCTCTCCGGCCACCAAAACCCCCATGAAACCTTAACAAGAAGGAGGGGGGATCGAGGACCATGCATCACCATACTGCATGCTATTCCATATATCAAGCCCTGGTTTTCACCCTAAAAAAATAAAAAATAAAAAATAAAAAACCTTTACACCCTTTTCCAAACACTCGAACCATTGCAAGATTACAAACCTTAGCATTAACAACCGAAACACCATCATCTCAGCCACAGCTCCTCCCCATAGTACATGGCCAGCATCCACCTTTCAATAAAATAACTTAGCCTTTAACCATTTTCCCATCACAAAGAGCATTACACCTACATCTCAGACCCGAGCATTTTCTAGATAACAGCCCGACCTATACTACTTTTCGGCCAGCTAATACTATACCTCTAACCCTCTCCTTCGTTGCGATACAACATTGACATGATTTCTTAAAGTTGGCATCTGTTTTAAGGTGAAGGAACTTGGGTCTCGAAATTTAATACACTAGTCCACTCTCGTTGCGCGCTATTATGTACTCTTCAAGAACTTCCACTACCACTACACAAGAGCATGCAAGGGAGAAGTCTAGCAACCATTTGAAAAGATGAAGTTCCGATCTTTATTATTGCTACAGTACTATCGCAACTGTCTGCACCTTCCACACCCGTCATCAACAGTACCGTGAGCTCCTCCAACGCAACAGCAACCAATTTTTCCCATTCCAAGCGATTGAAAACTTCAGGACCTAAAACGGGAGCTTGTTCATGTGGATGCCTAGGAGAAAAGGTCATGGTAAGTGGTACTTGCCAAAGTTTTTCATGACTAGAAAAATAAGAAGGTACTGGGTTATGTTCATCCAAACTGGTGGGTTTGATCTATTAAACAGGAAAAGTTTTTCTCAGTTTTTGCTTATGGATTAGGCTTTCCAAAGTCACTTGTTTTAAAGAAGAAAGGCTGTGCTATTGGAAAAGGCCTGCGTTGGTTTTGGGCAAAAAGTATGCCTTATGAGGGCTTGGGTTTAGCAGAGGTCTTGAGTTAGGCTGAGAAGCCGATCCACAGCTTTTAGAATCTAAAACCATGTTTTGCTAAGCCGAAATTTATCAAAGTAAAAAAATTATATTTTTAGGTTTCTAAGCCATGTTTGGTAAACACGTTTTTAAAGTAATTCTTAAATTGTGTTTTTTTTTTTTTTAACTAAGAGTGTTTTGGGAAACATTTTTTAACACATTTTTCACAGCTTTATTATTATTATTTTTTTTTATCTTTAGGTGACCATTTTGCAATTGATTTTGGATTTTTTATACTTTTTTAAAACCTTTTATGTTTCATATTTGAGACCGTGAATTTATATGTAAAATATTTTTCTAGTACTAAATAAATCAATTTAAAATATAAAAAAAACACAAATACTTCTTAAAAAAAATATTTATGTTTAAAATTATATATAGCCAAATTGTAAGATAATTTTTATTCATGTTTTTGTAAAATAAAAATATTTTATTTTAAGAAAAATAAATTAATGAATTTTACAACTAGTCTATAAATATTCATTAGAACTTGGCATGAATTTTAAAAATAAAAAAATTTATTTATTTATTTTTAATATTAGAATTTATTAATTTACATATAACACATTTTCAATATTAAAAAGACAAATTAAGCCCATGGTAAATAAAATAACCTTGTTCTCTCTCTCTATTTACATTTAATATTTAAGAATTACAAATTTATACTATTGTTAGTAGTCTTGTTCAAAGTAATTGGTCAAATATAAGTTTTGATTGTAATACAAGTTGATGTCACTAGTTTGTTTCATTCAGGGTAACTAGTGAAATATAAATCTTGATCATCAAATAAATTAACACCACCAGTTTCACCACTAGTTCCATTCAGGATAACTAGTCAAATATAAAATCCTGATTGTCAGACAAGCTAACATCACTAGTCTCATTTAGGATAACTAGTCAATTTTTCATTGCTTATATCATAATTTATATAAATTCATAACATATTTAAAGAAATTGCAGGTTATTCAACAATAAAAAATTTAAGCAAAATAAATGGTTGTTGTGCAAAGTATCTACCTAATGCTTGTGTTCAAGCAGAAATCCCCTATTGCTGAATGAATCATACGGTCTCTTTTGTACCAATAGGAACAACACATCATATACAATTCAATTACTATGGAATCCAATTTAAATTCTCATTTCAAGTTCCAGTCTCAAATTAATGACAAGGAAAATATAAAGTTTTCCATGCTTAAATACTTTTCATTAACATATCCTTTAATATACCATTTTATTTCATATAGGTAGCATTACATATATTTTCTTTGTACAATTTAAATCCCTTGCTTTATAAAAGAGGTATGAATTTTATTTCTAATAAAATTCCCTACCCTCAAATAAACTCATCAATTAACACTTTTAAATAATATTTTCTCATCAAGTTAGTCAAACTAATCCATTATTCCTTTATTCTACTTTGGTTGAAACTACCGTCCAAGAAAAAACATTTTCATTTATTAACTCCAAGCGACTTGACACATGATTTATACAATATTACACATTCTACTTAACATCTTATAACACAATTTTTACACCAATTTAATTAATTCTAACCATTATTCCCTTTACTCTCTCATGGCCAAACCTACACAAGAAAGACAATGAATTCTTTAAAGTTTCTTAAAATTCCATGCATCACCCAATTATTAAATAATCAATCATACAAATTAATATTTAAATTCCATAACAATTAATACAACAATTCATTCCCCCATTTTATTTGAGTCTTGGTTGAACCTAACATGGAAAAGAGATATATGGTTTCATTCATATTCATTACAATTAACACTTTGTCCAAACTTTATCCCCTACTTTTTTAGCATATGTAAACATAATTTAACCATCAATTAGATAAAAAAATAATCATATCCCTTTTTACTTAGCATGTAACCGAAACTTCCTTTCCTAAAGAATGCATGTGTTGTTCTCAATTTCTTTGCAATTCATACATTACTCATTCATTTAGTATCTAACTAACACAATTCAACATGAATTAAATTTAATCAATTTAAGCTACCTACACAACCCCTTTGCTCAAACAAGTTTATAGGGAAAAAAGGTACTAAATATCTTCAAATTTCTATAATTTACTCATTAGTAAATCATTTCACTTGTAAACCAATGCAACTCTACATCAATTTACACATCAACCCAACCTCATGAATCCAATTATTTTATATATAATGTTGGCCAAAACCTTTGTTCATGGTAAGGGGTATTTTCTTTCTAATTTCTCATAATTAATCTGTTATCAACCTCTTAAATTCTTCAAACAACACATTTAAACATAAATTCCTTATCAATTTAAACATTTAAAATCCCTCTATTTGAACAAGACTTGTTCAAATATTTCATGGTTATAATGGTGAGCTTCCTTTTTCAATCTGCAAAATTTACATCTTGTTCACTTATTAAATACCAATACTAACATAATTTTATATGAATTTCAAAACAATTACATCAAATAATCCTAACCCTTTTAATTTCTACCTGAGCCAAAACTTAGCCAGTTAAGTGGAAGAATTATTCTCTTCAATTATTTCAATTGAATCCTTACCTAATCATAATAAACATCATTCAATCACAAAAACAACATTTCAAACAATCAATTTTTATAACTTAATTTTACATAACACTAATGCATTCAACATTTTATATATCCCATAATCATCCAAACTAATCTCTTCAGATTAATTTCTTACCTTAAATGGATGCTAATTCAAGTGAAGAATGTAAGAATAACCTAAGTTCTCTTAATTTTTTTCCTCCCTTCCTTTAATTCTTCTAAAACCCTAACTTTCAAGTTTTAAAACTCTCTAACCCACCTGAATTTCTCTTTTTGATCACTCTAATTTAGTCTTTTCTAAGTGATTTCATCAAAAATTAAGGAGAAGAATCAAAGAACCTTAACCCTCTTTTTTTTTCTTTTGTAAACTGTGAGCTATAAAGGTGGAAACTGGAAAGGAGTATTTATAATTTAAATTTTTTTTTCACACATTTACCCCACTTTGTCTCATGCATTTCATTTTGTCCCCACTAATTTTCCTTTCTAAAAAATTAGTGTAGTAATATCTTTTCATTTCATTCAATTTCACCTTTTTTTGTCTAATTAAATTTCTTTAATTTAATTTAACTCATTTTATCTTTGGATTAAATTTTAGTATTTTACTAACTTAGGAAAAATTCTAACTAGGGTTTACATTATATGAAGAGTAATATTGTATTTTCAATACACAATTAGTCTCATTATCCAAACTCTATAGACTGATTAGGGCTAATGACTAAAACAATAGATGGTGATTCCAAACTTTTAAGCAATGAAAGGATAAGAATTTCTTATTCTTTCCACACCTCAAATCCTGATCCGGAGGATGATCACCGTGACGTTGCATACATGCGACATCAATTATCTCTTACTTTCTCAATAATGGGATTTTTAATGTTATTACATATATCCAAAAGGTTTTTGAGCTTTCTCAACTTGAAGATTCTGATGTTCATAACTTATTATTTTGAAAGTAAAGAAATTTATTTAAAGATATTGATTAGTGTTTCTTGGGATGGCTCATTCGTTAAAATTTAGGATTTAAACAAAGAGATTTCAAGGTCTCTAGTTTGAAAGGGATGAAGTGGATTTATTACTGAAAATGGATCAAACTCTACTATGAAGTCCAAAATATTTTTTATGGTTTAGTTTTTTAATAAACAAAAACTTCCCTTCTAGATTTAAGGATAAAAGCTAACAATTGAGATGTTATTTTCTCAAGATCCTAATAGCTACCTTGTAATATCAATTATGAGAAGAAAAAACAACTTTTAGTTTTTGGGTTGATTGGAAGGGTTAGTAAGGCGTGGGTTAGTATTATGAAATATATAACTGTGAGGCGAATTTTGTTTATATAAAAGCAATTTATTTGATAACATTTGTTAAAAGCTCCCAAATTTATCAAACACATAAGTAAAAAGAAAAAAAATTATTTGACTAAATATTTTAATAACTAGGAAAGAAATAAAGAAGTTTATAGACAATATTTTTTTCTAGAAAATGTACTTTATTTCAATCAAATACTAGAATTTGAGTATAACTAATGCTCATATTATCTAGAGTTCTAAGGTGTATATGATCTTATCCCCTGTCTAAATCCTAAGTCCGTGCTTTCGATCACATCGTTTTTGACAAAAGTCGTCTTGGACCTAGTCTTTATTTGACTCCAAGCATTTTGGTCTTAACCTTTGATGCCCTCGATGCCTTTTTATCCTAATTTATGGTTGCCTCAAATCCAAACCAAACTGGATCTTGGCCTGCCTTTAAATGTCCTAATTCATTCTTGACCTCGCCCCAAGCTCCTCGAATCAGTCCTAGTCACAACTTCAAATGCCTCGAACCCATTCTTGGGCCCTCCTTTAGGCGCATCGAAGCCAATCTCAACTTGATGTTGAGCACCCCAAACCTAATATGACCCAACACCTAGGAGAACAAAAATGGTCCCCACTTGACCCTTGTTGCCTCAACCCCACCAACCATCAGGTGCTTTAGAATTGATACTAACCTGACCCTCGATGCCTTAAACTGATGTCATCCTAACCTGACCCCATCATTATAGATCTAGTTATAGCATGACCCTTAAGAATCTTGGATTCGGTCGAGTTCACATTTGATTCAATATCAGCCTACCCTAACATCTTGGATTCAATCCTAGTCTAGCCATTGAGGCATCTCGTACCCAATCTAAGTCTTAGATCATAGATTACTAATGTAAAAGACAACTTTTAGAAACTCTGAAAGGCATTTTTTTAAGCAAAAAAACATATTTCAAACCTTGTTTTCAATTTGTTTTTTTTAAAGCAGAAGAGAAAAAATAAAAACTATACCAAACAACATCTTAACTAATAAGTTTTATGCTGATATAACTTTGTTTTCAATGGCTTGTATCCCTATGGTATGGATTGGTTATTAGAATTTGGTATTTCTATTACAAGATTTGATATTTAAATATGGAAAGGATATGAGTGTGATAATATAATGATAGATGAAAAAAATACTCTCTTTTTTTACTATCTGATGAAGTCTCAAAAATCCAAATAGTCTAAGAACAGGGCTCCTTGGTTGGATAATCAGTTAATTGATTGGACCTAGCAATCTCATCCATACTCTCTAGCCAAGATAGTTGATAGCTTATATTTGGTGCTTAATAAGCCAATATGACTTATGGTTAGTACCTATAAAAGATCCTCTTTGGTAGAGGTAGGGACTCTTCGATACTTAAATAAGTATTCTTTTAGGAAGAGAAAATACAAGAATATTATAGAGAGAGATGCTCTGAAAATATATATGCAGTAGAGAATGAAGATTGTGAATCTTTGATTTGAATGCTTCATGGTGTATTTATAGCCAATGAGTTTTGTCTTTTTATAAAAATGAGGATCTGAAGTGTAATTTTACGCTGATAGTATTTAATGATGTATAAATATTCCTTACATCTATATTAATGTTTGGTAGAAATATGGTGTCCCTAAAAGACTTTTATACACTTAAAAAGTATAGGGAGATTAGGGTCCAAGAAGTCAGATGTATATGAGTCTTATGGAAGCTGAGCTTTTCCTATAGGCTAGATCCAAGGGAGAAGGGTCATCCCTTTGGGCATGCTCTAGGTAGGATGGTCATCGCTTTGGGCATGCCAAGGAAGGATGAGTCTGTTCTTTAAGTGCGCCCAAAAGAAGAGGATCATTAGGGTTTTGTAGGCATGTTAAAAATAGGTTTATCACTATCCAAACCCGATTCAATCTCTAGTTTAACTAAAATGGATTGAGGATTTTTATTTCTAAATGCAGTGCTATTGAAGCATAATCATTATTTTTAATTCAAACAGAAAAGGATGTTAAAACTACAATACTTAAAAGAGTAAACCTCAATGTTCCTTAAATTTGTTTATTAAAAGTGGTTACTCAACAACAAACAAAATTTTCACCACACTGACAACAATGTCCTTTTTACTCTTTTAAAAGTGGTTCCTTAACGTCATCCCATGTATCCAAACGACTCGAGCTTTCTCCACCGAAAAATCAATATTTACAACATGATTTTACAATTATATAAATTTTAAAATTGACCATCAACTTAAAAAAATTTATATATATACATGATAAAGATTGGATAGTTGGATCAACCTATAGAATTAAGATCTAAGATTTTAAGATTTTTAGCATAGTTATAAGACTTAAGCCACGATATCCGGTTGAGAAGAGTCAACTTGAGTTGATAATTTTTTAAATACCATGACTTAGGTTTTTTTTTATTAAAAAAAGTCAATAAGTTTATCTCAAGTTGATCAAGTCGTGAATTGTTTTTTTTTAATTAGAAAAAGTCAATAAGTTTATCTCAAGTTAATCAAGTCGTGAATCAACTTAGATTTTTGATTGGATTAAATTGAATTAATTATTATTTTTTATTTTTTTCAATCCAGATCAGCTTAGATCTCAAGTTGATCCACTGAAACATTCTAGGTTTTATAATTACAAATTTAGTTTGAAGTTATGTATTATATATCTCAAAATCTATTAGACTTTCTAATAAATTAAATAAAAATCATTAACTCTTTGTTTTTACTTGGTTCAAAATGTGTGTGTGACCATATATGGATAAAATGTCGATATATTTTACAGTCTATATAAAATATAAAATATATGCAGAATAAATTTACCTCTTTGTCCCAGTTTGTTCGAAATGAAGTCCATAACAAGACTAAAGTCTGCACAGCTGTGCCACCTAACATTCCGGACCATATTCCCTATAAAAAGCAGAGACATATTCAGTATTGGTAAGCTAGTCTTGTTTCACAAAAGCAAATTGAAGACAGACACCCACATTAACACTAACAATTCAACGTAAATGGACAAGAAAAAATATTATATATATGATCATGCGTTATGGCTCATAAAAAATATATGCACATACATACCTTTGCTCCCATGTCGCATGCAAAGCCAAGAACGCAACCCAACGGGACGCCAATGATGTAGTAACATGCAAGATTGACATAAGCAACAAATGCTTGCCATCCGCACCCAACAGCCACTCCTTCAAAAGGTAAATTTAGAGAAATCAGTCAGTCAATGAAGTGTTGTCTAACCGTCGGTCTCTATGATCTACAAAGAAAGTTTGTTGAGTTCACATAGATGTGACGGGTGTGGCTTCAATTTAGCGGCTTGCCCTTAAAACGACAAGCAGTAAGAGACAGCAGAGAGGGGACCGCAAGAGAACTGCAGGAACATCCGCAATGCTATCTCACATAAATCATGGAGCCTTACCAGATAAAACAGGTTGGACTCCTCCTAGCACGATGGAGGCTGCGAGGAAAGGAGATAGCTCTGAAACAGCATCGGAAACCACTGTACCGCTAGTGAAGGCATAGCTTATGACATGCCGCAGTGAGAGCACAATAACAGCCAAGATCACAGAGATGAGCAGTGAGCATAAATTTACTACTATAACAGAAAATGATGTTGCTCTGGGATGTCCAGCACCCAACTCGTTGCTTACTCTCACGCTGTAATTAACAATAGAAAACGATTGAAAAAATAATTGTCATTATTTATATAAAAGACAGTAAACTATCTTTTGGGTCCCAACAAAATAAAAAATCAATTGGACCTTACCAACCATATATTGTTTTAAAAATAAAAAGGATTGGGGTCTCGACTGTTCGATTTAAAAAAAAAAAAACAAATCATGTCAGAATTGAGTTGATTTGGTCACATGGTTGATTTGAGCTTTACTTATCAAAACCCAACAGTCTGTTTTTTAACCTTATCTTAAAAAATTTCATCCGAACAATATCATATTTTACTTGGATGAACTGTTGGTATAACTGTAAGGAAATACCAACAACAGAGAGTCTCATTTATAAACAAAATTGAACTGACCTTGCAGCCGCTTGGAAACCGACAGAGACCATAAAACACCATCCATTTATAGTCATGCTGCATTCAAATACAAAGTGCAATTACTGTTTATAGTAAGAGACCCAACCAAACAAGATCTTCAATTGATATCTATCTATATTATATTTTGTTCTTGCATATATTATATTTATAGTCTCAACTATTTTTTTATTACTTAATTTAAATATATTATACCTATCGTTCTTGCATGCATTTCTCCAATCCAAAGGTGCTACTGAGAGTATTCAAAAAGGTGGCTCTGTTTTTTTATTTAATTTCTTTTTTCCACACTAGCCTTCTTCCTTTAATTCATTGACTCAATCTGAATCACAAATGGCTAGATATAAACGAGCAATTAATAATAGAGCTGTGCTTACCAGATGGACAGGGCGTCCAAGGAAACTTCAGCATTTTTTTAGCAACCCTGCAATCAATGTTAATACCTGGTAGTACCAAAACTCGAGGCATAGCATCACACCTGATGCAAGGGACAGCTTGAAGAAATCCCATAACCCAGAGAAGGCCAGTATACTAAATCCCCTCCATGTGTGCTTGAACTTCTTGCTTACTAGAATGTACACAAACTGGGCTACCACTATAACCCACCATGAAAAACTCGTTACCAGTCCTGCACCCAACAAACCCCCTCCAAGCTTGAAAATTACAACCCAACATAGTAGTAGATGAAGCACAAGAACAGCAGCTGATATGCATGTACTAGGGAAAATCACACTTTGAGCTTGCAAGAATTTTTGTATGGGGAAATTGCAAGCGTAAGCAAAGATTTGAGGGATTAGACCGTAGACAAAAATTGCTGCTGCAGATGAAATGGCAGGCGATTCGTGTAGTCCAAGTAAGATAGGCTTGCAAAAGATGTAGATAAACATAAGTACAAGCCCAGCTAAAGTGAGGAGAATCGTCGATCTTTGCATATATACGCCTAGCATTTCAAACTTGTTTGCTCCATACGCTTGCCCACATAGTGTCTCCACTGCACTTCCCATTCCCAACTGCATTGGAAAAAAAAAAAAAAAAGTCTTTCTTTTAAAAACATATCTCAATTGATTCATGGATTGAAACAGATAGATGTGTCAGTAGTGATTGATACATTTAGAAAATTCTGACAAGAACATGTAATCAACGCATTTTCAGAATGGATCAGTTGAGACCATACCATAACTCCAAAGACAAGACCTTGGATGCCATTATTGCCAAGAGAGACACCAGCAAGTTCAAGATTGCCAAGATGACCACAAAACATTTGAGTGGATATGGAAACAAAAAAATTGAGCAAGTAAACCACGATTGCTGGTGCTGCTAGAGGAAAGAGGATTTTCAGTTCAACCCAGGTGGCTCTTAGGATTCGATGAGAGCGGGATAATTCCATGTTACATAATATATCTTCAAGTTCAGAACTCACTGTCTCCGCGGAGAATGATCTCTTGGCATGCAATATTGGCTGATAAGACTCATCTTCAGCATAAATTATCCTGTTGTCGTCGCTGGAGGTAGCCATGATCTTTGGTCTCTGATTTTTCCTCCTCTATACGAGCTAATTTAGCGGAGTTATATAGAAGGTAAAATCTGGGTCTTACGGAGAAATATTTGTCTTAAAAATCAAAATTATTAGACGAATAATTATTTTTTATAACTGTGCCACCTAACATTCAAATCCATATTCCCTATATATAAAAAGTAGAGAAATATTTAGTATTGGTTACGTTATTCTTGTTTCACAAGAGCAAATTGAAAATATTCACATTAACAATCATCATAAATGGACACGGATAATAATAATTTTTTTCTCAATCATCATTAACACTGGGATGCATTATGGTTCATAAATAGGTATCCCTTAGTGCCCATGTAAAAGGAAGAACGCAACCCAGTGGGGTAGTAACAAGCAACAATATTGAAATAAGCAACAAATGCTTGCCACCCACATCCAAAAGCCACTCCTAATTCAAAAGATAGATTCAGACAAATCATTTAGTCAAGAACCCACTACCAAAAAGTGTTATCTAACCGCTGGTATCTGTGATCTTCAATGAAAGGTAGTTGAGTTATCACGCAAAGCATAACTCAGCTAAAAAATAATCCAAAGACTCAACCTCAGAACAGGCCACGTTCACAGTAGTTGAGGAATGTAATAAGACCATGTCCTTACTGGAAAAAGAAAATGGTAATAACCAATCCTTTGTAAACATGATAGGTATGACTGCACGCTCCTATCAGTCTGCACAGCAAACAATACCCTCTGAAATATATCACCAAGTCATCACCAACACGCAATAAGATCACCGATGGTGATTATGTGAACTTGTCTAACAGGGACTAGGCTGAAATAGTTTCCATTGGTTCTACCAAACTTACATTAGATCTTATTCTAGATGGGGTCCTGCATATCCCGAAGTTTGGAGTAAATTTCTTATCAGTATGGACTAGAATATAATTAATATATAGATTATATTTTTAGATCTAAAAAATTCAAGTATAGACTTGATTGAGTTAATTTCTAAAATTATCCTTAATTAATATATGGATATTACTAAGGAGACAAATTAATATTTTGTTAAATTATAGGGTTTTTCATATTTTTTTTTATAAATAATAAGTTATGCTTCTTATTTAGTATAATTGTTTGTTAGATTAAAAAACTACATAGGTCACAAAATATAGACAATATAGACCTGGAACTCTAGGCAAATCTATCCATTTCTTCTAAATAGAGATTTAGGAGATTTCTCACTGGTGGTTTGTGTGGAATACCATTGAAAGCTGAATAATTAGACAACTTATAACTTGTAACAACCCAATCTTTAAAGAAGTTTTCAAAGACAAAAAAGATCAGATCTTCAAATAATAAATCCTTAAACAACTCTAAATATGTCTAATAGGATCATAGAGACTCCCGAATAATTTTTTATTATTATTTCCACTGCAATTATGATATTCAGGAAACCCAACAATTGAAAAAAAATTTAAATGACATACCATATTTTTAACTAATCGTTCAAGTTATCTTTAAACTTATCAAGTCAACTAAATCATGTCAGGGCAACTTTAATGAGTTAATTTTAAGTCAAGGCTATGCAAGGAGTCATGTCAGGAGAATTCAATGTTGACAAGTTGGAATGAGTTTAATAATAATTATAAAGAGTTTCTTAGGGTATGAACTTTTTTTTATTAAAAAGTTTTTTTTATCTAAATCACAGTGTAATGCAGGCTGAAAACTAGTACAAACTACAATAGATTGATAATTTTTCATATTGAGTTGTTAAGATACCTATTGGAGTTATATAAAAAGAAAAGAAAAAAAGAAACAGAAGAGGTTTTAGTAAATGTGATCATTTCATTGCATTTTTTTACTATTATAAAAAAGTAATTAAAGTGTTTAGGTTTGCATAATTGAGTTTTTTTATTAAAAAAAACAAAACAAATTAAACTAGATATAGTTATAGTTATTTGAAGTTAAAAAGAAAGGCTAGTCACTATATCCTAAACATTTAACTAAAAATATATCAAACCTTTTATAAAATAATCAATCTTCCTCAACAACAAGTGCACATCGATCCCAGCTACCAGTCGTGCGTACGTGACTGTCAAAATTAGGACCTCTGACCTAGGCAAATCTTCCGAGATCAGCTTTAATGGCCCTTTTCATTTTTGTTTATGTCCATGGTAGTGTTGGTATTACACAGGGAAATATGCATGATTCATGTGTGATCCATATTGGTTATAAAATATGGTTCTTTGACAAACGGTATCGTAGTTTTCATTTGAAATAATTATTTTCAATAATTAAGTGAAGGTGAATGTACCCAGATACTCTGTTTTGTCAAGTAGCGTACTACAAGACTTGACAGTATATTGTCCAGTGCTTTCAGCTACCCGTAGCCTCAAATCCTCGCTATGTGTGCTCAAGCTGACCCAATTTAGTAAGACAATAAGTTGCTGAAGTTGTGATGTATCTAAAGATCTTAATCGTCGATTCCATTTAAAGTTCCAGTGCCAAGAATCTGCCCTGAAATCCCCCATTTCTACTAGTGTCTTTGTTTTTATGGGTGAAATTTCATTGTAATGTTTTGAATTAATGAGTAGGAAAATACAATAAAGCTTTTTGTGGCTTAAAGTGTGAGTATGAATGAATGAGGGGTAGTGTGGTAATTAGATAAACATAATAAATATAAATAGAAAAAAAAAAAAAAAGGGATCTGAAAAATTTGAGAGAGAATCGGCAGGAGAGAAAGGAGAAAGAAGAAGAAGAGAAAAGAGGGGAAAATAAGGGAAAAAGGAAAGGAGTTTGAGGAAATAAGTAAAAAGGGGTAAGATTATGTTTTAATGTGTATAATATCTTTTCTTTAGCTTTAATTTTGGTTTTGATAAATGTTAGGGTTATGAAATTTGTGTTTTGAGTTTAATTGATGAATTAACTTGGATGTTGTAGGGTTAATTGTTGTGGGTATTTGATGATTTTGAGTTATAGTTTTGTTTGAATGGTGAATTTTGAGTTAAAAATCAGGGGAGAACAGTAGGTTCCTGTTAAAATTCTGATTGGAGGTTGAAGATGATGAAAACTCAATTTAGTCCCTCAATTTTGGAAAATTACAGTTTAGTCCCCAAACTTTGGAAAATTTTCAGATTGGCCCCTGGAGCCTATTCCGAGATTCTGGACAGAATGAAATATGAATTATGGACAGAATTACTGTATAGATAAGAGAATTTAACACTTTTAATTTAGTCCTTCAATTTGACAAAATTACAATTTGACCCTAAAAATTTGGTAAGATTCCAGAATGGTCCTTGAAGTATAATGAGATGATCTGGACAGAAATGAGGACTGATTATGGTCAGAAATTCTGTATAGTAATGGATTTATAACAATTTTGGTTTGGTCCTTCAATTTGACAAAAGTTGCAATTTGACCCTTAAAAATAGGATAAATTACAGATTGGTCCCTAGCTGTAATATTAACTTTTGCAGATTGGTTTGATGAATAATTGAGGGTTATTTAGTGAATTATTGTCAATTTTATTATTTGTTTTATTATGGATTAGATTTCGGAAAAACCGTTAGATTTTTGGGTTTTTGAAAAAATTGACTAGTTAGTTCAAAAACATATAAGAATACGGAATACACCCTTAGATAAATGTATTAAATAGGTTATATGTTCTTTTTGAATCATTCTTGAATATGTCTCATTTGTATTCAGATAATCCTGATATTCTACCGGCGGGACGTTAGTAGGATTTCCTTCGATATCAGCTTTGAGTTTTGTTGCTTTTGAGTCAGGTGAGTGGATAATTTTCCATATGCATGAGAAATAGTATAAATATTTGATTTGTTAATATGAATTGAATCATGCTTCTTGATAATATATATGTTGATTATTATCCTTGTTATAATAAAACATGATCAATTATTGAATCTGAATTCTTGATATGAACCAGTATATAATTTGAATTGATAGCTCCTCATTTGATTGATGTCATGAGTTGAGCTTTGAGATATGAATATGTTTGTTTGATTATGATTATGAACCTCTGGTATGTCAGTCAGAATACCCATGCTAACAGGGTAGTGTTAGTCTTTGTGCACATCGTATCTGAACCCTAGTTGGTCGGGGGAGTCACCAACCTGTGTGGACTGATCATCCCACAGTACGGAGCCTCATGCTCATTGCATTTTGATTTTCTGACGAGCTTTACCATATGATATTCTTGTTATGGCCTATTTGAGAAACCTTTCTATAGGAACCTAGAGCCATACTTGTATATATATTTCTCATTGCTGTATTACCTCGTGTGTGTGTGTATTGAACGTTATCTACTCACTGAGTTGTTGAACTCACCATCTCATTATTTATCTTTTCAGGCTTATAGCTTGATAGCATGTTACTTTTGTTGAACCTTCCGAACCTGCTTTTTGGTTGTAATTTGTATCTTCCTTTTATATCAAGTTAGTGCTCCAAAACTATGAATTATATTAACTCTTGTATTAAGACAATTCAATTATATTATGAAGTTGATTTTGTTATTAATGCTGCGTTGAACTCTGATTGAGTTAGGATAAGTTTGTGTGTAAGTTTGGGTTCGCATAGGTATGGAACCTTGGAGGGGAACCTTGCCTATGTGCCAGTCATGGATCCGGGATTCGGGTCGTGACATTTATAAAGTTGTGGGAAACAACATACCAAAGTCCCTGCTTCTAGCCATTTATCTGTTCAAAATTTAATGGTTTCTCCGTTGCCCCCCTTGAAATAGCACTCATTCTTTAAGATATTTGAAGCTGTCGAATCAGAGTTAACAAATGGAGTATATTCCTTTCTAAGGCTGAGATAATGCAACATTGTAAGATATTTTGAAAAGGATTGTCAGCCCCTCCACTGCTATATCAAACAATAATGGTAATAGGGGGTCACCCTAACGTAATACAAGTGAGCCATTGATAAGTATTGAAGGTTTAGATCCAGAAATACATTATGAAACAAGAGATATCCACTTCTTGCCAAATCGAATGTAAGACATTACTTCCTCCAAATATTCCCAAGCAACGATGTCAAACGCCTTATGAAAATCAACCTTCATAATAAACCCATTCTTCCCACTCTTTTTACCCCATGAAGTACTTCATTTGCCATCGTGAGTCCATCTAATATTTATCATCCTGATATAAAAGCTGTTTGAGTAGGGCTGATTATGCTTGGCAAGATAGCTTTCAATCTCATAAAGAGTAATTTTCCAAGTATCTTATGCAGTCCATGCATCAAACTGATTGGTCTGAACTCCGTTGACTTTAAGGATTAATGCTACATGTGATGTGTTGATCCCTTTAGGCAATTTTCCAACTCTGAAACATTCAGTCACCATATCAAAGATATCATCTCAAATCAAGTGCCAAGCCTTTTTGTAGAAACTGAATGTGAAGCCATGGAGGGCTTCGAACCATCACAGTCCCATACTGCTTCTTGACCTCTGCCATTGTGACCTCCTGCTCCAGTAACCTTGCTTGATTGGAAGATATTGTGTGCATGCTGCTTGTCCCATGCTGACCCTTTTAGAAAAAAGATATTGCAGCCACCTTACTACCCTTTGGAGTGGTGTGGATGAGCCCATGATGAAGAATCCTTGTGATATTATTTCTTCCCCTCCTAATATTTGTTGCCAGAATTTTGTGTGTTTGTCTCCAAACTTACACCAATTATGCCGTGACTTTTGCCTCCATATCGCTTCAACGCATTTACTGACTTCCCAGTGTTTTTAGTTGAGTCTGTGTAAATCACTTATCTCTGCTTCCGTAAGCTGTCGATCCTCCCCCTTCATTTTCCAGTTTTTGAATGGCACTTTGTAGCTGTAACAACTGATTATCCTGATTCCCAAAGTCAGTGCTATTAAATCCACCTTCTAAGCTTATTAGCCATAAGATTCAACTTTCGTACAATTCTGAATTGCCAGTGTGTTCTAGACAGCATTCATGCCAAAACGATTCTACTGTCTTCATAAACATGGGTCGAGAAACCCAACAATTAAAGGACCGAATTAAATGGTTTCCTCCTAGTTTCAAGTAAGTAACAGACATCAATATCCTCATTCAATAACATAGTCCTAATAGAATTCCTCTTCATATATAGACATACCCAGTCCACGACTATTCCAGAAAATAAAATCTTGATAATTGTAAATGTTTAAAGCGCTTACCAGTTTTGCTGCAAACTGCAATTACTGAGTTGCAGTCCAATCATTCACCTCCCAATCCACCTGTCTTCTAATATCTGCTTCCATAACCGCCAAATCTTGTGTACTCCCAAAACCCAGAATTTGCCCAGCATTTAAAATCAATGAATTTCAACGAGTTCCTTAAGACCTATGCTTGAATAACATAAAACTAAGAGCCCGTTTGTTTGCGTGGTTGCTTCTGCGTTTGAAGCAACCACAGCAAACATAATGTTTGGTTCCACTGAAAACGTAATTTAATTCTAGTGGGTCCCATGCAATTTCACGTTTTGGACGTGAATTTTGCAAAGCAGCTCATAGCTGCTTTGCAAAATCCTGTGTTTACGTGGCGGTGCAATGGTAATTCACTTGCACTTGCGCACGCAAACAAGGCAAATGAATTGCACTTGTTCGCGTGAACGGTGCAATTCACTTGCACCGCTATGTGAACTTTTTTTTTTTTTCACAGTGTGTTTAGTTTTTGTATTTTTTTTTAAAAAATTAGTTTATAATGAATTAAATTTACTCGTATTGTCATGTAAATAATATTTTTTTTCCCGAAAAACTAGTGTAGAGTGAATTAAATTCACTCGCACTGTAATATCAAATCAATTTTATTCCCGATAATATTTTATCTAATTCTATTACACGCTCAAAAAATAATAGAAACTTTAATTCTTGTCGAATGAATTTTGTACATAATGGAATTGTAGATGGTTTAATGGCATAATAAAAAATATTTTATATAAAGTATTATTTATTTCATGAAGTAATAACAATAGTTAAATCTACAATATTTAAATTAAAAACCATTAATTTTAATATATATATTTTAAAATTATTTTATAACTTTAATTTTAAAAGCATTCTTAACCAAACACATTAAACTACTTTTTTATTCAATCTCAATTTCAACCACGATTTTAACCAAATATCTATTTTTTCAAACCAACCTCAATTAAAAGTACTTTTTACAAAACAACTTTTTTCAAACCACAACCACAACAACTCCACAAATACCAAACACACTCTAACAAGATATACCAAGTAATATAAAGAAAAACGCAGTTCTTTTTCTTTCTTTTTTTTATCTGTTCTACAGCATGATGTGATAGTTTTTAGTAAATTTGTTTTGGTTTTTAATGAGAGAAAGAGAAATCAAATGAATTTTGGTTTTACATGATTACTTATCCATTATGTTAATTTAAATTAACAAAAGGACTGCGAATCTAAAAATATGGTGGGGATCTAACTGAGGCTAGAAATGAGGTGAAGTTCTATGTACAGGTTGGAGACTTTTTTTAAGATCTACGCATAAAAAACAAGCATACAAAAAAATAAGTAACATAACTTCCTCATATATTATTCACAAATTATATTAATTCTATGCGTTATTAAAGACTAATGAACTGTAGCTTAACGAAGCACATAATTAAAACAAAACAGGGACTCCGTTTTTTATTCTTGAAAGTGTATTAGAACAAGGAAATATTGAGGTGTGCTCCCTCATTAGACATCGCCGTTCAAACTTCAAGCTATACATCACTCTTCATCGTAAAACCAAAAACAAAAACAAAAACAAAAAAAATCACATTTCACTTTTTATTTGATTTGGGAGATAAGAAAATAAATGGCAACAGCTGCTGATATTATTGTTCGAGATGTTGCTATTACACAAAAATAGCAGAAGAAATGACATTAACTCCTTGTCACAATGGAGGCATCATTGTGATCAGGAATCTTCAACTCGTAGAATTGCCGAATGCTCATGTCCCCATATAAAACAGTTTTTAGCTAATGAGACGACAGATTGATTTAATCCTTCAAAAGAGGCTGCTTGATGTTGTCCCATGTATTCAACCGATTTGTTGCTTTCTCAACCTGATCAACAATCCCAAATTCAACATTCACATGACATTCCAAAACAGTTCTATAAAATTATCTATCTACCAGCCCAATGATCATACGGACAGAAATCTATAAAATTGGTAGATAGCATATATCATTATATATTATTATTGAAAAGCATCGAGTTGAAGATTTTTTAGATGTTTTTAATATTCTCAAATCAAAAACATCAAATAAGCATCAAGATAATTTTTATATAAGGATTTTAACGAAAAAATTATTAATTTAATATATTTTTAAATAACTTTAAAATGATCATTTTGATAGATATAAAATGATGCATATGAAAAGACTCATCCCCTAATCATTGATAAATTGTATCATTCAATTTTTACTAGTTTTCTATTCCTTTTTTTTTTTTTTTTACACTTTTTGTATGTATGTGAGTTTGCTTGATAGGTGATTCGTTATCAAAGAAATGTCCCACTTATCCCCAAAAAAAAAAAGAAAAAGGAAAAAGTTGTATATATTAAAAAATAAAATAAAAAATATTAAATTTACCTCTTTATTCCAGTCCGTACGAAAGGTAACCCATAATAATATGATAGTTTGAATAAGTGTGCCTCCTATCATCCCAGACCATATTCCCTGTTATATATCAATATATATACACATACCATATATATTCTCTATAAGCAAATCGAATTGTTTTCCTATTAAACATTATTTTGCTAATTCAATCTTGATTCGATTTCTCTACTTTCAGGCCATCACATGAGGTATGGTTCAATGTACCTTAACACCGAAGTCGAACTTGAAGCCAATAACACACCCCAATGGGATACCAATAAAATAGTAGCATCCAACATTGACGTATGCAACAAATGCTTGCCATCCACATCCAACAGCTACACCTTTATATAAGAACTCAAAATAAATTCAATTTTAGGAAGAATAATACTCAAATGGAAGAAAGAAATGTATAACTACTGGCCTGTGATTGTGATTGTAAGAATTGATTGCTACATCTTCGGAGAAAGAAGATAAATCCTTATCAGAGAAGGATCGCCCATATATAATAACATATGGAGGAGGTTAATTGCTTTTATAAGTTGCTTTTAATTTTTCTGGGTTGACCTGAGTTGAACCGGGTTGAACCATGAAATCCAGGACCCGATCTCTTGGCCAAGTCAACTCCCGGACTGGATTTAATAACTATGCTTCTAATTGAAACTGTGTTGATAATTTTAAAAATATTTAATTAATTAATATACTATAAGGATCCTAATTAAAGCTTTCTATTAAAATATAGATTAAAAAAATTGTAAGTTATAACTCTTTCGCAGCAGCAAAAAACACACAGAGAGAAAAGGGAGCCTTATGTTATAAGAACAAAACCATTATGCTTACTTTTATGGGATTGTCCCCTGCATAATTTAAAACCAAGGTCATAGAAAGCAGATACTACTACTTAGGTTACTGATTACGAACATCTTACCAGATAAAACAGGCTGGACTCCATTTAGTAAAATAGAGATGGCCAAGAAAGGAGAGAGTTCTGCGACAGCATCGGCAACTGTGGAACCACCAGTGAAGGCGTAGCTGATCACATGGCGAAGTAAGAGCAGAACAATAGCTAGGGCCAGAGCTATAATGAAGGAGCTTAAAGTTACAGCCACTACAGCAAATGATGCTGATTTGGGATGTCCAGCTCCTAATTCGTTGCTTACTCTTACACTGCATATAACAATTAACTAAATTTAATGTTTGTGAAAAACAATTCTCCTAGCTACAAATTATTTTCTTCTATGTCAACTTGTATGTCAATCAATACTAAATTCTTCGTCCGAATGATTTTTAAAAAAAAAAAAAAAAAAACAAAACCTCATTGATCATTTTGCTAGTAGCTAGTAATTATACAAGTAAAGCTAACCTTGCTGCTGCGTTGAAACCAACTGAGATCATGAACACCCATCCTGATATTGTCATGCTGCGTTCAAATAAAGCAAATACTCAAAATATTGTGAATCGTGCACACATAAAAAGTGACTTAATCAAGGAATTTGATACATAATCAGGCTAGATTTTATGATTTTCCTTCTAAATTTTTTAGCTAAAGTTGATAGAAAAATTTCTACACTAACAAATTAATTAATATTGGGAGCACAATTATATGTTACATAGTTTGCTTTAATTAACAAATGAATGTTTTTTTTTTTTTTATGGATAAACATTTATATATTTAAAAACTTTCTCTAGCAAAATATGATCATTAATTTCATACTTCCGTGTCAATCAATCAACTATACAATGATTTTATGCAAAGTGCTTAAAGTTCATGTGCTATCTAATAATGCAACCTACTTATTTTGAATAAGTACTATGATCCGGCCCTCGAATTAAACATGATAGTGCAGAGCCGTCCCTGTATAGAATGGTAGCTCAAGCGTGCATGGTGAACGTTTCTTCTACATAGAGAAATTAGGCATGCGCGACAAGATCTGTGAGTTATAAAATTACTTGGCCACTTGGAATCGACCCAAGAGCCTCGAGACAAAAACTTATTAATCGTCGATCGTGGTAGCCATTGTCATACGAT
Organism: Populus deltoides; assembly: GCA_015852605.2. NCBI lineage: Eukaryota > Viridiplantae > Streptophyta > Magnoliopsida > Malpighiales > Salicaceae > Populus > Populus deltoides. The sequence goes on from CM027580.2 coordinate 92,809, forward strand.
CGACCAAGTGGTAGACAACTGGTACACCTCGTCAAAAATCTTAAGTTTATGTACAGGTGTTCTGCCTCTGTCGTTGACTACTCTGTGTGATATAACCCTATTTGCAGAGCTTCGACTTTGACATAGATACGATAATGAAGATATCTCCGGTGATATATGGTATTGTATGCTTGGTGGGTTAGATAACATAATGTTTTTTAATTAAAAATATATTATAATAATTTTTTAAAATTGTTATTTTTATTTTATATATCAACACATAAAAACTATTAAAAAAAACATTCGTAAAACAAAAAATAATTTTAAAAAGAATGTTGAATTTGTTATGTCGAATTTTTTTTTTTTTTTTTTAAAAAAAGAGCAATCCTAAACGTCTCCTCAAACTCACTCACAAACCGACAGTTATTAAGGTAGTAGAGCTTCCTTTCTTACCAAACTGTCAGAGAGTCCAAGGCAATTTCAGCATCTTTGAGTAGACCAGCAATCAAAACAAGAATCTGGTAGTACCAAGTCTCAAGGCATAGCATAACAGCTGATGCGATCGATAACTTGAAGAATTCCCATAAGCCAGAAAAGGCCTGTAAACTAAATCCCTTCCATGTGTGCTTGAAATTTCGGCTTGCTAGAATGTAAACTAACTGTGCCCCCACTAAAGCCACCATGACAAGCTCAAAACCAATGAGGCACCAAGCAACCCCCATCCCAATTTATATATTGCAATCCAACTCAGTAAAAGGTGCACCACAAGGACACCAACTGATATGTATGCGCTAGGGAAAATTATGCTTTGAGCTTGTAAGAACTTTTGTATGGGAAAATTGGCAGCATAAGCAAATATCTGTGGAATAAGGCCATACACAAATATTGCACCTGCTGATGCAATGGTGTCTGATTCACCTAGTAAGATCAAGAGAGACTTAGAAAATATGTATATCATCATAAGTGGAATCCCAGTTGCCATAAGGAGTACTGTTGATCTCTGAAGATATATCCCCAACATTTCATACTTGTGTGCCCCATATGCTTGGCCACATAGTGTCTCCACCGCACTTCCCATCCCTAACTGCATGCCGTTATTAATTATCAGATCATCGAACTCAAGGTTTTATGAGGAAAGAAAGAAAAAGACAAACACCAAACCAAGGACAATTATTCATTAGAGTTTTTTTCTTTCTTGAGATTGTTTAGTTACCATAAGGCCATAGGCAAAAACTTGGATTCCATTGTTGCCAAGTGAGGAAGCAGCAAGCTCAAGATTGCCAAGATGACCACATAAGATTTGGGTTGACATGGAAATCACGTTGTTGAGCAAGTAAACCACAACTGCTGGTCCTGCTAGCTGGAAGAGTGTCTTTAACTCAATGAAGGTGGCTCTTTGGAGTCGCTTAAAAGTATGGCAAACTTGTATCTGATAGTACATCTTCAAGTTCAGAACTGATTACTGGCTCCTGGGATGGTTGCTTGTCTAGCAACATGGGTTGATGAATCTCATCATTTCCAGAACTGGAGTCATCTATTGTGTTTTCAATACTGTTGGAGGACATGATTTGTGTTTCACACTCTTTGTTATAGGATTTTGTATGGGTGGCTTAGTATATATACTGAAGGTTTAGCTTAAAATGAGAGTGGAGTGTGCTGGTGGATGTAGGATGACCACTAGAAAAAAGAAGTGTGTATGTGTGGAGGAATATCATCTAACAAATTCATGATGATTTTTATTAAATATAATAATTCGGAATCTTGCTCAAATGTGATGTGAAAATTTGAGGACTATATAATAACACATAAATAAGTCTTGGTAAAATAAAACAATTTTTTTTATTATAAGTGTCGCACGTGTGTGGCGTCGTGGCGATCGTCTACCCTCACTTATAAGTATATGTGTATATATCTAGCAAATGTGAGGAGACAAGGTACTCTAACTGGTCTTAGAGATCGGGTACGAAAACTGGTTGCGTAAAAGGAAGGTATTGGCACCTCAAATATGTCCTACCTAAGGTAAGTTGCATTGTTTTATTTGTCTAATCAAAATATAAGGTTTGTTCGTATTTTCTAATTGTTGGTCCTGTCTGTCTAAAATTCAAGAAAAGTCTTCCTCAATAAGGAGGTTCTTATACTAATGAGGTAAAACCTAACTGTTCTAACGTCCGAAGAAAAAAGAATTTAATATCCGGAATACATATTACGTGTAATGTCGTACCCTAGATACTAAAAGACAAACAAAATAAAATTTTTGTTGTTTTTGAAATTTTGGTCAATGTTCTCTTGACTTTAATAAACTAGTTATTAAAGCAAAAATGCATGCTAAAACATATTTTTTGAAGTTTTTTGTTGTATGAAAATACAATACGATTTTTTTTTTTTGCTTTGAGAGACTTGGTTGTCTGCACGAAAACAAAAACATGTTTGTTTTTTTTTGATGTTTTGATGAAAACTGGGTATTTTAATACCGAATTTGTATTTTTACGATATAAAAAAATAAACCAATATTAAGCAAAATTTAGTAGAAAAATACGCGAGGAAATCATAAATTTTTCTGAAAATGTTTTTATGAATTTTTTTTTGACCGGGCCGGACCCGACTCACTCATTTTGGGTAGTGGGGCACTCTCCACTGTTCACATGCTACGTAACAGTGGAGATAATGCTGAAGAAGGAGAAACAGACGAGGCGAAGGGAGGGGAAGCTTACCTAACTGGTGGCGTTGGTAGTGCGTTGGTGGTGGTGGCAGGGGCTAACGGCCACGGGCGGGCGGTGTGCTTGCAGTGTATGGCGATTCCAGACAGCGTTTCTGCCCTTTCTTTATTCTGTGATTTTTTCATGTTTCTTCTTCTCCCCGTTTCTGTCTCCTGCTTCTCTGTCTCTTCTTCCTCTCTTTTTTTTTTTTTACGGTGGCTCAAGGTGGAGTGGTTGTGGTGGCAATGGGGAGGAATAGCAATGGCGAGTCGCGGCCCGGTGGTTGTGGCAACCGGTGATGTTGTTTTCCTTCTTCTTCATAGTGTTGCGGCGTTGGGAGGAAGATGGCAACCGGTGGTGATGATGCATGGCGAACAACGATGTTTGTTCGCGGTGGTCTTCCCTCTCCTTTCTTTTGCTTTTCCTCTTTCTCCTTTGTTTAGTCGGTTTCTTATCTTTGTTTCCCCGTGTCTGTTTTTTTTAGCTTCCCTCTCTGTTTTCATTTTTTTCTTTTTCTCCCCCGTTTCTGCAGCTTGCTTCCCTCTTTGCTCCAAAACATTTCTCCTCCCTCTTCTTATCTTTCTCTCTGCCCAAAAATTGCCCCTATTTTTATTGTGGTTCCTTATCCGTATTTATAAGCGAGAGGAGGAGAGGGTCATCTTACCCCTGCCATGGCGCAGGGTAAGGTGGGCGATGGGAGAGGTTTGCAGGGGATGGTGGTTGAGGCATGGGTGTCCTATTTTTTCATCCTGGTGGCAGGGTATATGTGGGTATGGGTTGTGTCGGGTTTCGTGAGTAAGTGGGAAGAAGGAGAAGTTGAGCGGGAAAAGGAGATTTAAACTCTTTTTTTTCCCTGACTCTGCATGCGCAGGGAAGAAGAACATGCACAGTAACGTTTAAAATGACACCATGTCCTGCTTCTTCTTTTTTTTAGAAGAAATGAAATAATTTTGGGAATAACCCAAAATGGGTTATGATAATAGGTATGATTGCATGTTGATTAATATATTGTAATGTTTTTTAGGGTCTTGAATCAAAATACAGTGTAACGGATTTTCTTCTTTTCTGTTAAAGAATCATCTCAACCCAATAGACTAAACTATTAGGTGAGGTTTCAAGATATGATTTATATTATTCTCTAACACATCCCCTCAAGTGAAAGCCATTTGAGCCTGAAACTTGCATAAACTCCCGCTACCTCGTGCTTAATTTTTATCAAATAAATGGGGATGGTGAAATTTAAACTCATGACTACTTTGTTATTAGGACTCTGATATCATGTCAAAGAATCATCTCAACCCAATAACTTAAGTTGTTAGGTGAGGTTCTAAGATATGATTTATATTATTCTCTTACATTTTCTAATGAAAAGTTTCCAACTCATCTACTTCTTTTTGCTTTTTTTCTTTTCTTTTTATTTCTCAAAAATTGCCTTCTTTTTCTCAAAAAGAATAAAGGCAATTACTATATATAAACTTGACAGAAGAACTTGTAAAAAAATTTAAAAACACAAAGGATCAAAAATATATAATACTTGAAACCATAAAGTGAAATTAATTAATTTCATTAAATTATAGAGGCAAATTAAGTTATAGTTTCCTCCCTAATATTATAACCATTTTGTAACCAGATTCTTTCTATATACATCATAACAAAAAAAAATGATCTAAAACATATGAAAGCAGATCAAGGAATAATTCACCAAATTCAAAAATCAAAAAATAAAATAAAAACTAACAATGTAGAGAAAGCAGACCAAGGAAGATCTCAAACATATGAGAAAATCAAACTGCAATTTTGGATGAAATTTGAAGCCTAATTATACCCTATTATACCCAAGATTGAAGAAACAATGCAGATTCAAGGTCAAATTAAATGATTATTGGACGAATCTGAATAGAAATTAAGTCCAATGGCATAATTAAATTTTTAATATGTCAATTTGATTTAATCATAGGCCAAATTAAAGTTTAATTATATTTGAGAATTAATTTGAGTCCAATTGAAGGATTTAATCAAGTGCAAAGACTTAATTATCCTTTAAATAGATCAAATTAATTTTATTAGGGGTTTAATTGGTAAAACATTAAGTTTGGGATCCTAATTTGAGCTTGATTGAGAAGATTGAAATTATAAGAAACCAAATTTAATTTTTACCAAGTGAATTGGTTGAAATCAGGGGCACAATTGTAAGAAAATCAAAGTTTTGGGGTCAATTAAGGGTTAAATTGAAGAAATTCACAGTCAATGACCATTTTATAAAAGGCGCCAAACTCTGGGACCCAATTGATAAGAATTAGGGGTTAAATTAAAGAAATTTAAAAGCTTGATGGTCAATTAGGGGTTAAATTATATAAATCTGAGACCAAGGACTAAAATAAAAAAAAAAAACTGCTAACTTTAGGGCTAACATTTGAATTTGGCAGGGATGCAATTGAATTTATTCTTAAAATCAAAATTGCAATTGAGGACTTGATTAAACAAATAAAAAATTAAGGACTACTTTAAAAATTAGATTTTTTGGCACCATTTTCCTTTTAAATGAAAAGTCATGTTTTGTACAAAAACCACGTCGTTTCATGCAATTGTTCATAAAAAAAAAAGACCGACAAAAACGGTGTTGTTTTAAATGGCATTACACGCCATATTCTTCCCCTAATCGCGAAAGGCAGGGGAAGAAGGTTTTCCTTCCCCTCCTTTGAAGTGTTTGTTTGTCTCTCTCTCTCCCCCTCCCACTTGCCCAAAAACTCAACACAACCCATACCCCTTCATGGCCTACCCCCATGATGGAAAAACCATGAGAGTCATGCACTGTGGGCGACTGCACAGAGGCTACCCCAACCACCCTATCCATGTGTCATGACTGGACAGGGTAGTAGCTCTCTCTCCCCCTTATAAATACCAGGGGGCAAGAGAAACAAATGAGAGGGGAGAGAGAGATGACATTTTAGAGGATTTTGAGAGAAGAAAAAAATGAGACAATGGAAAAAAAAACAAAGAGAAAAGGGGGATTTAAGAGTTAAAAAGCAGAGAAAAAGATGAAGAAAATCAGAGAGAAAAAAAAAGGAAAGAGAAAGCGAGCGAAAAAAAAAAAGAAAGAAATAACAGGGGAAAACAAAGAAGAGGAAAAGAAAAACAACAGAGGTGGAAAAGAGAAAAAATAGAGAAGAAAGGAAACATAAAAAAAAGAGAGAGACACAAACCAAAACGAGAAACAAAAAGAAGCAGAAGAAAAAAAAAAGGGAGAAACCATCGCGAACCACCACCTGCTTTCCTTGCCGCCACCGCCAGTGAACGCAGCCGTGAGCCACTGCAGGTCAGCTTCCTACTTCTCTTCTTCCTCCTCTTCTTCTTCATGACTATTCTCTCCTTCACTGTTCTGTAAGTGAAGAGTGAAGAGTAAATTAATTCACTCTCACTCTCCACTGTTTACGTGAATAGTGGAGAGTTTTCTCCACTGTTTTCTAGGCCGAACAGCGCAGGGCCAGCCAAAATAGTCGGGTCGGATCCGTCCCAATATATAAAAAAAGTGAAAGAATGTTTATTGGTTGGCATCGGCCTAACCCTTTTTTGGGTTAAGGTCGGCCCAGTTCCTTTTGAGTCGAACTCATCCCAAGCAAGGTGGGCTCAAATTTCATGATTGGGTTTGGCTCAACCTAATGTGTTTTATTATAATATAATAATATATTATATTATATATTAAACAAAAAAAACCAAAAAAATCCAAAAAATCCTTTTAAAAAATTTGTTATTTTCCTATGTATTTTTCTAGCAATTTTGCTTAATATTGGTTTGTATTTTTATATTGTAATGATACAAATATAGTATTAAAATACTCAATTTTCTCTTAAATGTTGCAAAACAAATTATATGAAAAAACAACAAAAAATATCTTGTCTTCATGCATATAGCCAAGTCTCTCAAGGTATAAAAATCATATCGTATTTTCATAGAACAAAAAATTTTTTAAAAAAAAATTGTATTAACATGAGTTTTTGGCTTTAATAACCAGTTTATTAAAGTCATGAGAACTAGGCTAATATTTCAAAAATACCAAAAAAAATTATTTTGTTTTCTTTTAATATCTAGGATTATGAACTTATACGTAAAATGTATTTCTAATATTAAATAAGAGGTAATTATTCTTTTTGTTGACATTAGAATAGTTAGGTTTTACCCAATAAGATAAGGATCTCCTTACCAAGAAAAACTTTTCTTAAACCTTAGACAAACCAACAATTAGAAAACATGACAATACCTTAGCATATATCAGACAATTAAACAAAGCAACTTATCTTAGGTATGGAGTATTTAAAGTGCTAATATCTTCACTTTCTGAAACTAGTCCCGTGCTCGATCCTCCAAACCAGTTAGGGTTTCTAGTGATCAAAATATTAGGTGGCAATTCTCATTCCTTCTTCCCACTAATAATACAAGAAATCCTTGTCTCCCTCATTTCCCGATTTCCAGATACCAAGAGTGGACTCATTCATCGCGACACCGCACCGCGTCGATAAATATAACCGCTCTCATAAGTATCAAACCAAATCCTATAAATCGAATTACTTTCCAAGAAATACAAGACATCTAAGTCATATAAGTGAAGATATTTATTCATTGATAAGAAAAAAAAAACATGAAAAGTGATTGTATTGATTATAAAACTGAATCTTTGGTCATGAAAAATGATTCGATCGAATTCTCCATCTTAAGGACAAAATAAAGGATTTATCAAATTCTATTAAGTCTAATTAATAATGATCATAAGTATTTTGAAAATTTTTAGAAAAACAAGAGGTAAAAAAAATAAGTTTTATGTCTTTTCAACAAACATGTTTAGAAGATTTTAACAAACAAAAATAAATGAAGAAAATAATTATTAGTTTTAATTGGTAATGAAGATCATATCTTATTGATTTGCTTGTTTCAGTAGATAATATTATTATCTAAAAAAAAATAATGCTTTGTGATCACGAACTAGTGTTAAAGTATTGTTTAAGGAGATGTTGTATAAAGATTTAGAGATTTTAATAGAGATCTCGCAATGGAGATTTTTCATGGAGTGATGTTTCATTCCAATCTTCATCCTCTATTCTTCCCTCTTTTGATTTTTTAGTGTTAAAGTATTGTTTAATGAGATGTTGTATAAAGATTTAGAGATTTGAATAGAGATCTCGAGATGGAGATTTTTCATGGAGTGATGTTTCATTCCAATCTTCATCCTCTATTCTTCCTGCTTTTGATCAAAACACATCGATCATTTCACTTAATGTGAAACAATATAATTTTTTTACCTTAATTGAAATAAGGTTTTCCAATTTCAAATCATGCCAAACTTAATCTTTGTCCCTATATTTTAACACCTTGTGTTTTGGGTTTCCTAGGCTTCCAATTCTCTTATTTTCAGTCAATTTTCAACTTTTTCTCTTAATTTCTTTCAATTTTTCCCTTTATTGAATTACAATGTGCCCTCTCATATCGGTCTTTGATTCTTCAATCTTTCATTTTTTTAAGCCAAATTGACTTTTAATTTCATTTTTTTTAATTAAACCCTTAATCAACTTTTCACTTTTCAATTTATTTCAAAATAATCCTTTAACTTCAAATCTCCTTCGCTCTTAGCAAAATTAAATCAAATTGAACCCTTTTTTTCTAGTTTTTTGATTGAAACCTTGATCATGGCTCAAAAATTCTCAAACTTTATTTTTGTTTGTGATAATTAATTATTGGTCCAATCTCAACCCCTAACTATTTTTTTAGTTATTTTACATTTGTTTGTATTTTATTATTTTTTGTATATTTTATGATTTTCAAGATTTTTTTTAACACACAAGAATTAAATAATAACAAAGAAAATTAAAAAAATGATTAATATTAACTAAGATTATTGGAAAGATATTTTTTGGATTTTTTTTCTATTTTTTTCAAAATATATATAAAAAAACAGGGAAATTAAAAATTGAGTTATGACGAATATACAAGGTTTTAAAAACTCAGTGAAAAATTAATAAAAAAATTTATAATACTAATTTCAACTCACAATATAAAACAATACAATATAACAAACATGAAATTAACCAAAATGCAATATAACAAAAGAAAAAATAAGAGTGACATTGATAGGGTCCAAGAGTGCTTAAAATTATAGCTTGAAACTCATTAACATATAATTGAGGCAAGACTATTCATGCGTTAATGCGTCCAAAGTCTAAAAATCACAAGCTCAGACTTCCCAAAATCCATTCAATTCTGTAGAAGAGGCTGCCTTTTGTCATCCCATGAACTCAGCCGGTTTTTCGCAACCTCCACCTGAAAGTTACATAACATAAAATTATGTGTTTCTGTTTTCATAATTCAATTATAGAAAAAAAAAAAAAAAAAAAGCTTTTCAACTGAAGTTAAGGGTAAGGTATAGAAGAGAAAACCAGAAAAAATTGTAGGCCCTCAGTGACCCAAAAGGCTGAATTACCCTACCTAACATGCTAGTAAGTATGACAGTGTTTAGCAGCAGTTTAGATTTTAAAAAAAAAAAAAAAAAAAACAAAGAAATAGCTATTATCAGCATATTTTTTACAGCAACAAAGAATATTTTTTTAGTCAAATTTATTTTATATCGTGAGTAAAAACCATTTGTGGAGGGCTTGAAAAAAAAACGTTGAATAATATTAGTAAAAGTAAATTAAATAATGTTATAAAATTTCATGAAAGAATATGATTAAAAGATCAAACAGTATTTATTTTTTTATTATTTTAAAAGAAGCAAATAACCCTAAAATTATCTAAAAATCCAAAATCAACAACTTCTTTTGCTTGGATATATCATCTTAGATGATGGAAATGCCAAAAAATACCCCATTGTAACTCTCTTCATTAAAAGAAAGTTGTTGACATAAAGATTCATCTATTCATGATGGTGTCAATTAACATTTTTTTTTTTTTCTTCAATCGAAATCCAACAATTTTTTCTTTTAATTTTTAAATTAAAAATAATAAAAATAAAATTTGGTATGAAAATAGAATTTTTAAAAATTGAAAGTACCAAAAATTTATCAATTAAAAAGTAGGAGATCTAAAACTACCTTTTCATGCCGCCTTTAAAACTTGCCTTTTCTCAAGAAATTAATTTAAATCGGGCATTAATTTATACCTATAAAAAAAAAAAGTTTTTGAGAAAAATAACACACCATGTTCTATGTCTGTCCTGGTTCAAACTAGCGAGGGAGGAGCTACACTAAAAACCCCATGCATTTTAGTTTTTTTCTGTAATTAAACAGTATACCTCTGTATTCCAGTCTGTTCTCCAAGTGACCCACAGCAAAATCAAAGTTTGCAAAACTGTGCCCCCCAACATGCCTGACCATATACCCTGTAGAAGAAGACAATAACTATATCACAACCATTCATGATAAAAAATAAATAAATAAATCTTTAACAGACTATTTAATCTGATCGATGCTCTTAACTAAATTTAATTGAGAGGTTTTAATAAAAAAAAATTATTACCTTGACACCAAGGTCAAATGTAAAACCAAGAAGCACCCCTAGTGGAACACCAATAAGGTAGTAGCATCCTACGTTAACATATGCAACAAATGCTTGCCATCCACATCCAACAGCCACCCCTTCAGCACACAAAACATTTAAGGAAACAGTTAGATTTGAGAACATATGCACTACATATCATAATGAAGACCACGTGAAGTTCCATCTTCGACAGAACAGTACTTAAGCTTTGCTGTAATGACAACCATTGATGTTTCCCTTCTTCTTTCCTCGATTTTGTCACCATTCCAATGCTACCTCCCTTGGTTTCGGAATCATACAATTACTCGTCTTATGAAGACATAAAATTAAGATTTTTTTTTTCCTGAGAGACACCTTTGTTGCAATGACAGGAGGCAACAGCAAAGGTTTTAATTCCAGTACAATGACTGAGAAAAAAGAGTAGTGAGTTTCTACGTTTGTACAATGATTGAGGTCAGAGCCTGCCGCGTTTGGAACTTACCAGATAGAACAGGCTGAACACCATTTAGTATGATTGTAACAGCAAGGAATGGAGAGAGGTCAGAGGCAGCTTTAGCAACAACTTCACCTTCAGTGAAGATATAGCTAATAGAGTCTCGGAACATCATCACAATAATGGCTGCGATTACTGAAATTATAAATGAGCATGAAGTCACCACAAGGACAGAAAATGATGCTGATTTTGGATGTCCTGCTCCTAGCTCATTGCTCACTCTCACACTGTTTAAGACCAGGTAGATGTTAAAATTATATTTGTGAGAGTTCATATATAAGATGATGCGAGACATAATAATTTCAAACCAGTTAAAAATTAAGTCAACCTAGTGATCTGGTCGTGATTTGGGGATCGAGTAATTTCAAATTAAATTGAATGACAGTCGACTTAACTAAAAATTATATTTTATACAATGTTTTTTTTTTAGTAGTAAATAGTGGAAATATTTTAGAGTATTCAGAGATGACCGAACCTTGCAGCAGCATTGAAACCCACTGAAATCATGAAAACCCATACATTTATTGTCATGCTGCATTAAAGAAGAAACGAATGAATAATGTTAACAAGCAAGACAATTACATTAAGAAAGCACCATACTTTTACAATAAAAATTCTATAAGAACCAAGTCTCGTAAATTACTTACCAAACTGAGAGTGAGTCTAATGCAACCTCAGCATTTTCAAGCAATCCAGCAATCAGGACTAAAATCTGAAAGTACCACGTCTCTAAACATAACATTACTGCTGATGCAGCAGACAGTTTGAAGAAGCTCCAAAGCCCACTAAAGGCCTCCCACGCTAAAAAACCTTTCCATGTGTTTCTACACTTCTTGCTCATTACAATGTACACAAACTGAGCCACCACAATGATCCACCAAGATAAACTCAACACAAGACCTGCTCCTAGTAAGCCCCAGTTCCATTTGAAGACTGCAAGCCAGGTGAGCAAAACATGCACCACAAGTGCACCTAGTGATATGTACGCGCTAGGTGCGATTATGCTTTGTGCTTGCAAGAATTTTTGAATAGGAAAGTTGGCAGCATAAGCGAAAATTTGAGGGATGAGTCCAAAGACAAAAACTGCAGCTGCTGATGCTATATTGACTGGCTCCCCAAGTAAGATCAAGATTGGTTTGGAAAATATATAGATCATCAATAAGGGGAATATCCCTGTTGCCATGAGGAGAACAGTTGATCTTTGGAGGTATATGCCTAGCATTTCATGTCTATTTGATCCATATGCTTGGCCACACAGAGTTTCTACTGCACTTCCCATGCCAAGCTGCAACAAGACAAAAAAACGTATTTAGCAAAAAGTAGAGAGAATTCTCCACTTGATATAGAAATAAAAAACAAGAAGTGTAAAGAAAGAAATTGGATAACTGGAAAGACAAACCGATGGAGGATTATGCATGAAGTTCTTTTTTGGCCTAAAGGCTTCCCCAAAAAAAAAAAAAAACAAGAAACACTTCTTCCAAATCCTAAAGTTTAAAAGGGTAAAAAAGGAAAGGAATAAACAAAAAGAAAGAGAAGAATAGAAGAGAGAATGATCATGACCATCCATGAAATATATGAGAAAGAGCAGACAGAGATCGGGACGTATTACCATAAGGCCATAGGCAAACATTTGGATACCATTGTTACCAAGAGAGACAGCAGCAAGCTCAAGGTTTCCAAGGTGACCGCAAAAAAGATCTGAGTAGACATGGAAACAACATTATTGAGCAAGTAAACTATCACAGCTGGAGCTGCAAGGTGGAAAAGCAATTTCAGTTCAACCCAGGAAGCTGAATGGATTCTCTTAAAATATGGTGCTTCAGTATCTGTTAGTATTTGTTCAAGCTCATCGCCCACTGTCTCATCATCATGGTAAGAGAGTTTAAAGTCTAATCTCTCGGAGGACCAGTCTCCATTAATTTTCCTCTTCTATTGATCTTGTAATTTGAGCTTCTGTATCAAATAAATGTTTTGTCTTCAACTACATAGCATAGCTATAGTAATTATATCATAAAGTTTATATGAGGAAGATACCTGCAAACTCTCGATCGGATTCCTTTTTTTTCCACATGACGTGGTCAACTTATTACAAAAAAACAATAAAAAACAGTGGTTAATTTAGTTGATATTTTCGTCGCACGTCTATCATTACACCATTATTTTTTCGATCAGGCTTCAAGTTGTCGGGCTGAATTTATTTTTTTACATAAAATAATATTAAAATATTAAAATGAGATTAAAAAAAAAAACTATTTAGGACAAATATATAATAACGCTGATTAGAGTATCTTTCAGATTCATATTTGATAAGAATAACTTTAAAATAAAATAATATATATATATATATATATATATATATATAAATAAAGCCTTAAAAATATATATAATTTTTTAGATTTTGATCCCAGTAATTAAACTTAATGCACTTAATTTAGAAAAAATAACGAATTCTAATTTTTAATAAATAAAAATATTAAATAATAAAATTAAAAAAAAATCAATCTTATTACAAAAGGATTGAAAAATAGCATTTCAAAAATAAGAATTAAATATAATAATTATTATTATTATTATTATTATTATTAAGTAATATCATCATTATGATTATTAAAGTTATTGTCATCCATTATTATTATTATTGTTATTGTTATCATTATTACTACTATTATTATTCTAAATCGCTACTATTGAAAAATAAAAACCATAAACTTGATTTGAAGAATAGAATTGAAAATATAAAAATTTTGACAAAAAGGCCAAAAAAATAGAAATCAAAAGAAAATGGACCAAATTGAAATTATTATTATTATCATTAAAAAAAAAAAAAAATCATAAACTTAATTTGAAGGGTAAAATTGAAAGTAACAAAAACTTTACAAAAAAAAAAAAATAAATAAGAAAAATAAAGCAAAATGACCGATTGAAAACATATTATTTATACAAATTAAAATCAATGGTTAAATTGAAAATAAAAAAAACTTTTAACAAAAGAAAAAAATAACAAAAGTAATAAAATTAAAACTAAAATGATTGAATTTGAAATATCAATAACAATTGAGGATCATAGTGTTTTTTGTTAAGTTAGGAAAGAGAAAAAAAGAGGAGGAAAAAAAAGGGGTCACCTGACGATAAATCTGCATATTTTAGACTACACATGCCACCCATTATAGAAGAGGGAGACAAAAGAGAAATAAATAATTTGGCTAAAAACCCATTTTTTTCCATTGGTAGCCGACACACGCTGGCCGTCTGAAAGTACACGGGCGCTCCTAAGCCAAAGAGCTTTTTTTTTTTCCTATTAAAAAATATTATTTTAATATTAAATTACATTATTATCCTCAACCAAACCAACAATTAACAAAAAAAACACCAAGACTGAGACCATAATATCACTAACCCTAATGGAATTAACTTATTTGATGTAAGGGTACATGTATAATTCTATCGTGAATAAAAAGATAAGAATATCTAAATACCTCTACCACAAACAATTGATTTTTTTTTTTTCTCCAAGATATGTTTTGTTCATTTTAATGTTCAATAAAATATTAAATTGATTAAAAAACCCTAAACAAATCAATAATATCTAAATGCACCATCTAGAAATAACAAAATACTCTTAGATCAAATCAAAGGTAATCTAATCTTCTTTTGCCAAACCATAAGTATCACAGTGAATAATGAATTTGGCTATCGTTACGGGGAACCTACATTCCCTTTGTAGAATATTTGTGATATTAATTGGGCCGTGCAACTCGTGAATTCATAAACAAGATTAACAAATATATTTAATTTATATTCTCATGAATAAAACAAATGGCTTGTGTGGAGATGTTTAACCCTTTGAGTTTTTTCCCGGATTTGTATGCGTTCCGGTCAAGAAGCACATCAGGGGAAGTTTCCATAGGATCATGTTTAGTCCACAGTGCAGCAGCACGATCGATGCAAATAAATAGTGTGAAAGGTGAAAATGCAATATTAAAACTATAAATTGATAGTATGAAATTGTCAATCGAAACATATATATATATATATATATATATATATGAATATATATATATATACACAGAGGAAGTGTGATAAAGATTTAGGTTCTCAGTATTAGAGGGTTACAGTCTGGAACGGTACAACAATTAATTAAATGGAAAATTATAATATTTGTTAAAAACTCCTTGAATTAATTAATTTGATAAAAAAAAAATATAGCATACCAACTATTTATATAAAAAAATGATGTACCAAAAGAATTTGAAGTTAAAAAATAATTAAAATCAAAATTAACTAAAAAGATAATTATTTAAAAAAAATTGATTTTCTAGATCTAAATTAAAGACTTTCTTGGCTCTAACTAATTACTAGATACATCTCCCCTTCTACCAAACTCCCGACTAAATTTGAGATCTGGCCTCATCTAATGGTTGAAATCTTGAAGTTATAGTTGTTTTAGTTAAAATAGAAATTAATGAGGAACAAATAATGAAATCTACCTCTAATAAATTCAATATTGAAGAATGGAAATAGAAAAAAATCTCATGTAGAAAAGACCAAGAAAAAAAAAAAAAAGCAAGGTAAGTCAACCCAACTAACCTTCTAAACCTATTATCCGAAAGTTTTCACTGAGATTGCCAAAAGAAGGCAAACTCAAAAAAATTATGAATCCAAATAAAATATCATGAAAACAAGCATCTCGTGCTTATATTTAATCGAAATAATTTAATATACCTTACAAACAAAACATCTTTTAAAAAAAGCAAAAAATTTAACAAAGAATGATAAAAAAACCCGAATAATCCAAGTTATTTTTTAAAATTATAAAAAAAATATAGAAAGCAAGTTAAAAATACAGAAGAATGAAATTAGGTCAAAATGATTAAAAAAAGAAGTTCTCGAAGTCAACCCAAATTGACATGACAAACCTTTTAACCCAAGTAATAAGAGCTGGATAAGTAACCTAATAAAAATAAAATAGAAAAAAACAAATCACAAACTCACCTCGAATAAACCAATTGTTACAAATGAGGAAACCTGGAAAGAAATTAACAAAGAAAAAAGGAACCTAAAAAAACAAAACCAAGTAAGATTAACCAACCTCGCGGACCGAATCATGCTAATAGAATAAACCCTAATAAATAAATTTGAAGATTAATTATAAAAGAACCTGGATTTTGAAGGATGAAAAAATAAAGCTCATTTAACAAAAAATGGTCAGATAAAAATGTGGAAGGGCAA